>SNQN01012234.1:0-16550 GCA_008642245.1 Bassia scoparia
TAGACCGTGCTCCTAGGTAAGTGTAATGTTACGACATTATTAGATAACCTGATCACTGTTGGGTTAGGGTGGGCGCTTGCAGTTCTAGTGTGGTTCCTTGCGTTTCCAGATCAGGCTGTGGGCAGCCATTAATGCGAGAATTCTTCGGTGACTGAATCATCAGAGATAGTGGAGACTGCAATGGTTTTAACCATTATTCCCTAACTAGGCATGGTAGCTATGTGGTGGGGTGTTTCGGATCTTGCAGTGTATAGTGACACGAAGATAGCATTAGGGGGCTGTGGGGTGCATACTATTTGGTCGCTCGCAGACACTGGGCGTTGGTAGGTTCGCGGGGTGTCCGGCAGGACGACGTTATTAACTGTGTGTAAAAATCATACCCATCGCGGTAGTCTAAATAAAGAAAAGGAGTGTTTTGGGTGGTGTAATTCAAACAGGTTTCGTGGTGTGGGGTGCTCGTCGCGTGTGGTCACTTATGACCGGAACTAATACTGCCCTGTAGGTTGGTCAGGCTAGCCGCGCTCTCCACGGAACTCGTTCGGGAACGTTGCCTCTACGGGAAAGACGGAGTGGATAAACTAGTCGTGCGGGTGAGGGGAGTTTACGTGGTACCTTAAATCTGTGTGACACTTGTGAGCGTTGGGCCCCCAGGTACAGGAACGAACGGGCTCAAATACGTTGGTCGCAGATCTTCAAAGGTGGTCGTCAAAAAGATATTTTTCTGTAGGGCAATTATTATGCAGCAGGGGGGCACGCACGGAGAAAGGCTTCACTCGCTTGCCCAAGGTTCTGCATGGAGTTAGTAGCGCTCTATAAACACATTACCTGATATAAGGTGGGAGTGCTCTTATGGCTTTTGGACAGTTGTAAGTGCTCGACGAGGGCTTTATGGGTAATTTCTTCAATTTTTTTCACTAAGAAATCACGGGAGTTCTGGGCCGTCAGATAGAACTGGTTCATGTTCAGGTAGGTGGACGTCGGCGGGAGGCTGGGAGACTTGTTTGTTTTTTTTGTTTTTCTGTTCAGTTGAGGGTCAGTTCACGGATATGTTGGTAACGGAGCGAATAGAGGAACTAAGGTTGGGGAAACGACCTATAAGATTGCGTGGTGGTGCGTGAGCACACACTGGGTGGCATGCCCTACTGTTGGTTGCCAAACTATTGCGCTAGTAGTTATTGCAAGTAGCCACCGGTTGTTTTTATCACCAAAGCCTCACATCGGTCTCACCCGGTGACTGCATCTGTGTCGTTGAAATCCGACTGTTAGGGGGCATCGGATAAGTAGATAGATAGAGAGACGAGAAAGGATTGGCTTGTGGGCTGGGATCGGGGGCTGATCAAAGTAACTAGAGCTTTCGACATTTTACGTTGGGATGCAACGTCACACTGTCGGCTTAGTACCCTATGTCGAGACTGCATCGCACGCTGATGTCTATGTAAGCAAAGAAAGACTGAGACCGGTGAGTGGTAGGTTGCGTTGCCGGTCGGTTTATACGCGGAATATGTGGTGAGAAACAATATGCTGTTAGGTTCATCAGGGATGTTCGGATACATGGGGACTTGGGCTATGCAGCATGAGACAGCTTACTCCTGTTGCGTCCGGGCTGGTAGGGGCGACGCGTGTGGGGTTACCGATTATGCTTTGTTTTATCTTTCCCCGGTCGTTTCTCGGTGTCTTAGTGTTGTTGTCTGTGGTGGTGCTATTGATGTGTCGTTTGCGAGGTAATAACTAGGTGGTAAGAGACTGAGTCAAGCCTGGAACCTGTGTTTCTTTCAGTCGGTGAATACAGGTTGATCGGCTGCGGACAGTCTGTGATTTGGTCTTGATGTTGTTGCTGCGAAGGTGACGAATACATACCTCGCTAACCTCTCATCACTATTTGCGTCATGCGACTATGCTCCACTGACATTGTGTTCCGTGGCTTTGTTTCTCTTCGCATTCTGATGCTTTACAACGCGCTAAAACAGAACAAAAGAGAGTTAGAGAGTTAGGGCGCAAGATAGTTAGGAGGCATATTGTAATGAACATACATCACTATACATGCTGATTTGAGTCGCTTTGATTAGTGCCTTTTGTGATAGTTCTACTCTGCGCGGTTGTGCATGCAAGTAGTCGATAGAGGGAAGTTGTGGGTGCTGATGTACACATGATTTTTGTGTAGTGTTATGTTACTATTCACTTGTGGAGGGGATGCCCTCCTTTTCGGTAGGTGTATTGGGGCGTCGGGTGCGGGACCTTGTTGGTTGGGCGTTTTTGTGGGGGCGGATTGTTTATTTCGTCCGCGGCTGATCGTTCATCAAGCAATTGAGCGCGTTGCACGTGTCACGCAGAAAGATACTTACCATACGTGTAGGTAATCCGTATCCAACGGGGGTACGATTTTTGCTTTGCTTCTTCCGTGAGATTAGTCCCGAGGGGTGCCTCAAAGGTGTGGTTGTCCGATAGATCTTATTGAACATCTGTCGTGACACAGCATCGAAGGTGCCGTTCACCGGTCTAGAGATTAGTCGGCCAGTAGAACACCAGCAGGTTTCTCTATTATTTTGGATTCGCAGGATTGATAGATTTTTTTTGATTCTTCGTTGCTCGGGACAGTCTGTTCCTTTCCCTCATGTGTCAGATGGTATTTCGAACGTAGTTCGAGTTATTCTTCGGGCCTTCTTCCATCTAATTTAGATTCAAGCATTGCGCGTGCGTGGCGATTATTAAGATAGGCCACCCATTCGCTAACTGTTGGAGCCAAGCTTTCGTTGTTTCCCTAATAATGTTAGCTCGTGAATGTGTTGAAACTCTGCTCGAGAGAGGTGGGAATGGTTAAGGCGGTATAACTTATGCTCAATACCCTAGTCCGAGGCCGGCACGCTACGATTGTTTTGACAACAATTTTCAGTGATTCTTTACTGGCTTTCTGGAAAGGTTTGGCACTCTCGGTCGGTGGCTTCGGCGATCCAGATATATTGTGAAGTGTCGCGTGGTTGGTCGCCTCGGGCAGGAGGTGAACATGAGCGCTTAACCGCCGCTTGCCGGATAACATAACAAATGTTAGAAGGAGGCCGTAAGCACCCTCAAGGGAAGTGCAATGTGAGTTTGTCTGTGTCTATGCCTCTGCCAGGTATGATCATGGGCCTGTTGACGTGGGCGTCGTCTTATTAGTCGGTTCCATGCTCTCTTCTCCTAAAACCAGCAGGCTCATGGGCAATTAAGGGGCGTAGGTAGATTGAATGTCGTATTGCCTTCATAGTTTGCGCAAGCAAGAGACACTTTTTCTGGAGGGGGCGTTTTCTGTTCCGAATGAGTACGAAGCTGTTGTGTTACAGTTGTGGCGGTGATGCTCATTATGCGTGGACAGTTTATGTGTATGGTGTCATATTACGAATTCGTCACTGGTAGGTCTCCAGATAGGTTACATAAGGTAATAGTTACTTATTACCTGGAATAATTTCAATTAAATGAATGGTCCCAAATAGTAGACATAGATTAACTGTCTAGAGATTAGGCTAAACCAGATTGAGGGACACTCTAATGGGAACAGATTAGTCTGTCTGAATCTGGCATCATTTGGAGGGTAGTCAAGATCGGACTGTGATGGGTGTCTTGAATGCATTACATACATAGTTCGAGACTTAGGCACTAAGGGGGGGCAGAGACGTTGCTATACTTTTGGTCGTCTTGGGCGGAATGTAGACTCCCGGTGAGGTGAAAAGAGCCAAGGAGTCAGTGGTTTCGTGTGACAGCCCGGAAGTGGCACGGCTGGTGCCCTGAGGCGCCAAGTGGTGTGATACGTGCCGAGCATCTTGACGAAGGATTATGAGGGTGCTCACGAGGCATACGTGGAAGGCTCGGCACTCAGTGCCTACCGCGCGCCAACCAGTGATAGTGACTGGCTTTACGTGTCTCTTCTCTAGGAACATCACTGTGAGGGCGGACAATTCGTAGCCCTAGTGAGGGCTAGCGTATTACTGAGGGGTGCCACGGCATTCTGTGATAAGTAAGAACTCACGTACGTGCCACCAAGTTGAGGTGTGGGGGGATGAGGTAACCGGTGACTGGGTTGACCTACTTTCAGTGCGGTGAGTGCGCGTTGAGGTGTTTTAAGTTGAACTTCTTCCTGGTGATAAGTGTAGCGTCTTGAATGTAAGGCGGTGGTTGCCCATTTAATTATTACGGCTTTAGTAGAGTAGCTCGGGGTGGCGCGGTAGTTTTAGTTGGCTGGCACGGCAAGATGATGCACTGTCAGTTTCATTGGTCGATTGTGAGGGAATCGAAGGTGGGAAGATAGAACACAAGAGATACCGCCTGGATGACGAAAAAGAGGTATGGAAGTAAGAAGATTGTGAAATTTTGTTTGGCGGACTCAAATGGGTTGGTTGGTGCGAGTGGGTAGACAAGAGAGCATAAGGGATGTCAGCGAGGTTCATGAGCTACGTGACAGGAGGCCAGGTGTGCACAGGACGGTAGACGTTCTCCTAAAGGATTCACCGTTTAGGGTAGAATAATTAATGAGTAACATTATCTATAATGCACCATGCCGGGGCCTCGGCACGGTCGATCCAGGCGGTTGGGCAGGCCGCTGCGACATCAAGAGGTCCAGAGTGCGCGCACGGCCGTGTACTCCAATGTGCATCGGTTGCGGACCATAAGAACCGTGTTCCCCACGCGAGGTGTTGAACGCTAGGGCACTGCTGCGACCCCGCGTGGGCACGGTTATGCTGACATTCAAGCGCTTAACGTGGGCCTGGCTTGTTGAGACTTACAACTCGGTTCAATAAGTGCGGCACATACAAGAGACTACGAATGAAAACACACTTTAAAGTATGTCGGTTTGGTGGAGGACCCAGGACGTGATATTCCCTTTCAATAAAAGACAATTTAGAGCTGGCTATAAGCGAAACACACAATACTTCGTACCGGCGATGTGGCGGCCGGGATCGTGTAGCCGCTTGAGTGGTAGTTAGGAGACGGGTCTAGTGCGCCGGTCGCTCGAGGTTTGCGTTAAGAGGGTGGGCCGGAGGCAGGCAAAGCACGCATAGAGGATGGGAGAGGCTCTTAGCGCTAGTGTGTCGGCAGGCAGGGTGGGCAGAGGCAGGCCAGGGGCTGGGCAGGCCAGGCCAGGAGGCAGGTGAGGCACCAGGGAGGTGTTAAAGGGCGGCGGACATGGACAAAGGCTACAGCAGAGCCGGAGGGGGTGGGCAAAAGGCAGGGCAAAGGCAGGAGGAAGGGGCGGGTCGGGTTGGTCGCAAGGACACCTCTGTTGATACCTTACTCGGGTACTTCGGTACCCCGGCCAGTCGGTTATATCTGCGTACGTAGTACAGAGGCAGCCAGGCGAGCAAGACTAACTGTGCCCACCTATACTGGTGGTTTCACCACCCTCATGGCCGATGTGTTTAGCCAAGGCCTGACGGTTCGCGAGGCAACTGTGAGCCCGGCAGGGCGGTCCCGCAGAGCACAGCACTAGGCTAAGGAGGACAGGGAATTGGAAAGGCCCGGCGCATCGGAACCGCCACGTGTCAAGCCAAGGCATGGCGTCGGCCCGGCAGCCTAGTGACCGATCTTACTCTGTACAGCGACGGGTCAGTGAATTTGGCGCAGGCATAAGTGCTCACACGTTACCCTCTCGGCCTCGCCAAGCTTCCCGGCCGTGGCAATCGTGCACACCAACAACCCGTGACATCGAGTCATAATTGCATGTGGCCTCCCATCACACGCGAGGGGGCACAACGCTACGACCTGCGTTCTGTGGGGACAGGGATCGACTGGGTGGTTATTTTACTAGCGGTGTCAACTTTGGCACTAGGCTGCCTTTCTCCTGTCTCGTATAGAGACATCTGTGGGGAACTACTGGTTACGGCGGGATCGACGTGCTCCGCTTTTTTGGCCAGCAAGCGTGGTTATCATACACAGGTGCGGGTTAGACGGCCCTTTTCCGGACACCGGTTTGCCATTTTGTCCTGGTTCCTCTGGCTTTACGGGGTCAAGAGATTTGGGGGTCACACTGCGTGCTCAACGTGCGGCCTTGCGTATTGAGTCGCCGCACGACCCGCAGGCCAACGTGCCACTCGGTCGGAGGCGTACTGCTTCGCCCCAGTTTAGTCGGGACTACCGGACAAATCTTCGGGATAAGTTCTGGATAATGATAATGTCCTTCCAGCCCAGTCAGTTAGTGGCACGGCCTTTACTGCCATCAGGCCGGAGTCCGGCGCTGACCTACTCCTTTTTGGGCCGACCGCGTGGGTTATCCACTGTCACTGAAATCGGAAGGGTTGTCCGGCCTCTTTTCTCCAACGTGCACAATTTGTCATTTGAGCTTACTCTGGCATTCTGCTGTCTTGCTTTTGGGTCTGATGCTCGCTTTCAAGGCAGGGATGAACAGTAGCCGATTATGCCATGCGATCACCAGCCGAACCTTGATGTATATGTGGACACACGCCAGTTAGTCCAGGAACACCCAGCGGCGTTCGACACTCAGGCTTTGGGGTGAACCCTCTTGGAATCAATAGGACCATCTCCATGCATCTCGCTCATTTGCGCGCTTTCAAGGTCAACTCACCGGCGAACGGGTACGGACGATTGAGGACCAGCCCGGCAGGCCACCCGGCGTCCCCGCTTTTCGCGGCTTTTGAACGCCGAACTAGGTCGACGGGGCCCGGTCTCATTGAAACACAAGCGCAGCCCTACATTTGACGGAGGCGGTGTGGGGTCGGGTGAAGTGCCTCGCGTGTATTTTGAGGGCGGCCGGACGAGTAATCTTTACCAAGGTGGCTAGGGTTACTCATCTCCGATTTCATTCGAGGACCTTTTGTCATCCGGCGGACCGGGGACGAGGATGCTCTATCGTGGCCAGTTGGTCAAAGTGTGCGATTGCAATCTTTTCCGGGTTGAAATAGCGTTTTAGGTTATTCGGAATTTTAGTTCTGATTACCTATTCACGGTTTGAGGCTTTTTTCAACGGGGATATTTAATCCTGGGCCCGGCGGACCCTCGGGTCTTTACATCGGACTGACATACGGGATATACGTATGCTTAGGGGCCAAAATAGGTCAGAGTCAATTACTGTTCTTTTTTGGCTGAATTTCTGTAGCGATCTTAGAGTATATACGGGGTCTTTTTATTACGCGCTGAAGCGCCCTGAGTAACTGTGTTTTGTGGGGTAAGAAAATTGGGCCATTAAATTATTGGGATAAGATGGTATGATCCGTATGTGATGCAATTTGAGACGTCATGGTCTAAGGTGTAGCTCATTGGGTTGTTTGTCTTGGTATTTTGTATCTAGATATGTTTTGGCTTTTTTTTTGCCCCCTCAAGGTTACTATTTTGATTTGTATCGCATCACATGTCATTTCGGGGCTTTCTTTCGGCGGCCTGTGATCGACAGACTTTCGGATCACCTTTTCTCGTGTCCGAACTGTTGCTTGTCGCTTTGTGTTTTTGTGGAGAACATTTTTGTGTTTCTTTTTTTTTTGTGGCTACTTTTTTTCGCCCTTTCCATTCAGACTTGGGGCCCTTTTTCATCTGGTCTCTAACACGGAGTTCAACTAAGTTGCTGACATTATCGTGCTCCATTGTTTTCTCATTGTCGTTTTGCTTTTTCTTTTTTGTAGAATGTTAGAGATATGGTTATTTCGGCTTTTTGATTTTTTCGGTTTTTGGCTCACTACTTTATACGCCCCGCGTTGGTTTCGATTGGACCACCTTATTTACACGAGGACCCGGCTTATAGCACGTGGACATTAGTGGAGGCGCGATTTTTCTGGGCTTTCCACTCTGCAAATGCCCCTCGGCTTGTTTGGCCTTCTTTTGGGCGTGGTGTTCTGGATGTTTATTGTTGTGTTCAGTGCTTTTTTCTATGTGGTTTTGTTTCTCTTAATTTGTTATTTTTATTATTGGGCTTTTTCTTCATACCAGACTTTGTTGGATAAGGATTATGTGTCAGCGCGTATCCACCTTTTGTCATGGGTTACTTTATGGTGTATGGCGCCAGAGGTACTTACCGTCGTAACATTCTTTTCTTTTCTCTAGAGGGAGGTGGATAGTGTAATTAACGCTGTCTAACTTTGTATATAATTCGGGGTAAATCTGTTGTGGCGGCAGCCCTGTCAGAGTATTGGAACGTGACGGACGGGGGGTTGTGAGGTGTGGTGCATAGGCTTGGGCGACCTCCAGCGGATAAGAACGAATCTAAGAGCTGAGTATGGTGCGCAGCTTCTGGGTGCGACGAGTGTTGGGCCTTTCTCGCTTTTTCCTCTGGGTGTCGTGTCTTGGGGCCGCGCTACTCAGAGTGCGTGATGTCTAAGTCTTTTATCGGCACATTGGTAAGGGGACGGTGGTTTTTGGCTTCTCCGTGTGGCATGGTGCTAGTTTTGGTGGGGGTCGGGGGACTACCTCGTCTCTCCTGTTTTGACGTTCAATTACAGGGGTATGTTATAGCGGGGCACCATAAGTTTTTGTGGTATAAGAAGTATCGCAAGAACGAAAACTCGTACATGGGGACGAGGGGAGGGCTTGGGTTGAAACCACGGTGGTATTTGCGGGTATGCCGGGTGAGTGGAGGGTCTCCAGTTTAGTATAGTTTGGCTTGGTAAAAAGGGACGCGTGGGTGGAGATTAGCACATGTAGGGACAGGCTGGTCACATAGTGTGAGATCCGAGGGTGCGAGAGGAGGGTCTGTATGAGTGTATTGGATAAACTAAGGTCGATCGATTTGTTCTCGGGCGTCCTTACGTCGACTGCATACGGCACGGGGTGACTTTAGTTTCACGGGAGTTGATGAGGTGTCCCTGTCCTGCCCGGCCGGTGGAGAGCATTTCACTCGCACGGCCTTTTTGGGGTGAGTCTAGAAGGATCTCCCTTGAGAAACGGTGCTCGGCTGGGTTGTGCCCCGTCATCAGTGGCGTCGCCGCTCATTACTATACATTTTGGAGTAGGGGCATGAGGAGGGTACTTGAATAATGTGGTTCGGAAGTGCTTGTCGCTCGTCTCAGCAGTAGCGTCTAACTGGCGCTTCCCCGGACGGTGCTTGGCGGGCCCGTAGACGGCCGCGGCGGTTGAATGCGCTGTTTTGGGTGTATCGTTGAGCAAGCGCGGTACTTGGCTACTTATGCTGTTACGGTACGACCGCATTGTGGAAGGCCACTCCTGTGCCGCGTGCGGGTTTGGTGGGCCGGCCTTTTTGGTGCGCGCCGGCACCTTGGTTGCCCGCTGTGTTGTTCGCGTGGAGAAAGCTGACAGGACTTAGAGACAGTATGGTGCTCGGAGCGCTTTTGTCGGCCGTGATGGTATTCCCGTCTCATATTACGTGCGCCATTTGGGGGTAAGCATGGGTATTAGGGTTGCGACGCCGGATGGAGTCGGGTCTCCTCAGAGCATAGGGACGGGTGGGTGCGGCATTTCACGCACGTTCCATACTTCTGGGGGTGTATGTCGTGTCCTTGTGGTTGTACGCGTGTTGGCCGTTGATGGGGTCAAGGTCTGGTCTGTGAGGAGCGACAGCGCACGGGTGTATCGGACTAGTACTTAGGTGCCGCCGGTTTAAGGTTTAAGGAAAGCGCTCGCCTTTGGGTCGGAGTCCCTGTGTCGGGTCACTTATCTTAGGAAGGTTCTGCACAGGTTTGCGACGTTTGTGGTTCGAGTATTGCGCGGCCGTTGGTATGTGGCCGGGGTCTATGGTGGCCGGCTTTTGGGTTCGCGCGGTATGGCACATTAGCAGGCATTGTCTAGGCTTAAGGTTTGTTAATTGCGTCTACTGCACGTCTTTATTAGTTGGGGTGTTGAGTTTAGTATCGGACGGCGGTCTACGGGATAACACGGTGTGAGATTTATGTTTGTTTCGGTTGCTTGGTGTATTTTGGTTTGATGCCCGTTCTTAGTTCCTCGCAACCATTGTTCGGCCGGGCTTCCAGGCAACAACGTGTGGTTTGGGCAACTGCATCATGCACTGCGTACATCTCATAATTGGGTGCGCCGGTTTTGGAGTTGATACTCGATGTACTAGCTCTAAATTCTGTGCTTATCGATTGTTCTCTAACCTACTTGAGTTCTATTCAAATACCTGTGTTCCGGGTTGTCTTTGGCAGGGGCTGTGGCAGCAGGGTAATTGGTAGGAAGCGCTTGTTGGGGGATGAGTCACTACAATGGACATTTAGAGTTGAAGCTGTAGTCAATGCTTATGTTGTAGGACTGCGGACCCTTGGTTAGCGGGCTATGTGTCTTCTGAGGTTTCTTGTCGGTCTTCGGAGGAAGTAGAGTATAGCGGTTACTAAAAATATGGAGAGGTCAGTAAATGTGTCCCCTGGGTTATGTGCCTGATTCAATACTTTTTTTTGGGTAGGCGTCAATGAGCTCGTGATTGGGTTGCAAGACCACAGCTATTGACGTTAACTCGGGCGCCGGGTACTCGCATTGTGTCTGGAATAAGGTCGTGTGTTGAGTGAAGATTTTTAAAGGCAGGTGAAGGCGAGCCAGGAGCTCACTTTGGGATTATGGACCGGTATTGGATTGCGCCTGATGAGCATCTTTGTTACCTCCGCTGGGTAAAACACTTATTAGTATACAGTTTGGGATTTATTATGTTCTGGTTAGATGGTCGAGCGGTTGAGGATGCATTGAGAGGGGACATATGAGTCTGAGAATCATTATTAGGCGAGGTGTCCCTTGGGTAGGTAGTCCGCTGGAACGACTCCGTGATTGCTTGTTTATTTTTGGTGTGGGGTAGAGGGGGACTCGGACCAGTAGGTATTGAGCAAGCTAGATTGTGTTTCAGAGATCGTTGGTGTGGGCGTTGGGTTGTGGCGGGACCTAATTCGGTCCTGTCCCATACCCGGTGCTGAAATGTCTACTATATTTAGGGTTAGCTTGACGGTTTAGCTGGTATTCGGAGACAGTAAGTCGTAGAGAGATCTAAAAGACCGGTAAGTTATTTTGAAGTTTCTTGTGTAGGCCGTCGCACCTTATGCTATTATATTTGGGTTGGGTTGTGGGGCAGGGGTTGGGTCGTGCGGTTAGGGTTGTAGACGTGTGGGGGGTTCTGTTGCTTTTGCGAAAACAAGATTCAACATCTTGGTCGATCAGAAAAGGAAGTTGTTGTGGTGGTGGTGTTCTCGGCCTGAGGTAGTGTATCTGGTTTTTGCTACTTGGATGTATCGTAGTAGGTGCATTGAGAGATGTGGACATCGAGGTTCGGAAGGGTTGCCTGTGGTATATGACTGGGACTTTTTTTTTCTTATCAACGGTCCATGAAGGTTTTGTTTTGCTTGATAACTTGCACATAGTTTAGACTAGGGTTTCCGCATACAGGTTGTGTCGCAGCAGTGACGAGTGGTCAGCACCGTATGGTGGTCTTTGTGTCTTGGTCGTTGGGGGCTTTTGTTTTGGCCATGGTGTGGCTTTAGGAGCCCGTTTATTCTGCTCATGGTTATGTGTGGGCTTGTTTTGTCATTGGTGTCCAAGCAGATTAAGGCTGTTTCTCGAGGTCATGTTTAAGGTGTGACCATTCTGACTTGTCGGGAGCTGGTGTGGTTCACGAACTGCATCTCGTTGTGTTTTCGTGGCTGTTACTAGTGGTGTTGGGTGGCTCCATATTACGTTCCAGTGCACGTGGTTTGTTTTGTTTCCGGAAACGGGGGTCAATGGGTTCCTTGGTTGTTTCGTCGGGTTTGGCAGAGTGTGGGTGTTGCTGGTGGGTGTATTTGTGAGCGTGGGTTGCCTTACCCACTTTTCATTTGCGTTTCTCTGTAAGTGTAGATAGGCCGCCTCGGGGTCACATGCGTTGAGCGTCTTTTCCCGTGAATGGTGGTGTAAGTTTAGACGTAGGAGGTTGTATCGTATCGGTTGGGACGGGCTGTAACTGGTTGATTAAACGTGTAGTTTTGTTTGTTCAGGAGGCATATCCGGATGCTATGTGTCTGTTGCCTTCCGACTTCCGCACTAAGGGGTGAATGGGGACCTGGGATAATTTCTTAATGTTTTGTGTTTGGTATTTGTGGGTGCATTTGATACTCTTATTTATTATTAGATTTCCCACATAGGGTTCCGGTACGGTCACTCATTTTGTGGTGTTAACCGTGCTCCGGGTTTTCTTTCTGATGACAGGGTATTACTTTTCAGATGCCTGATACTGTTCGGCGTTCTCCTGCCTCCGTTTGCTCTATTTGTGCGGTGATGCTTTTGTGTACCGGGCGTGGGTTTAGATGGGGGCCTCTAAATGAGTATGTTCTTTTGGCCTTGATGTCCGTACACTCTCGTTTTTCTGGTGTGGGGTAATCTGCATAAGTAAAGGTGAAGGTGCTCTCTATTGGGGTTGGGGAGGCTCGTCGGGTTGCCAGAGGGCTTTGTCATGGAGTTGTTTTGAGGGGCTCGGGGTTGTGTTGGTGGCGTTCATCCGTTCTGCCTCCCTTTATAACAGAGAGGGCGGTCTTGAGGGGTTGTTAGGGTCGGGTGCGACCTTTGGAGGTCCTACTCAGTTGGTCGCCGCAAGGGGCTAGGTCGTGGCATGGGCCAGTGATGAGGCATTGATTTTGGTGGTTCAAGATAGTTCCAACTTCATCGTAGCATGGGTTCAGGGTTCTGGTTGACTTGGACAATGGTCGCTACTAAAGGGCTCTGTTTCTAAGTGTGTGTGGCTTTCTCCTCTTGAGCGGCCGCTAGAGGTTTTAGGGTGGAAGCCCTGCCATCAAGTCGTGACACTTGGGTGTCTTGCTCAAGAGGTCTTGTTTAAGGTTTCGGTTTTGTCCAGAGGATGCTCTGTTATCTTGAGATTAGTGTGCCCATTGGTCTCCACGATGATACTTCTAAGGTCATCGTGATTCGTTGTGGAGCTTTTGGGGTGTGGTTGATCCTTGGAGGGGAATTGTTGTCAGGCCTCCTGGTTTTGCGGGTTCGTTTGAGTGATGAACAATGTTGTCTCGCCACATACAAAGGACAGTGACATCTTGTGGGTGAACATAGGATGGGTTGGTGAACCGTTGATATAAGGATAACCGTTTCCCTTCAGACAAGTTGATACTTGTTGTGTATATATTGAAATAACTTGTTCTCTATTCACAGTGGAATATGCTGAAAAACACAAAATTCAAGGTACTCGGTGAATAACAGTAGGGTTGTTTTCTTGACTCATTATACTGAATATACAGTCGTATACCTTTTATTACGTTTTAAAACCGTCATGTAACATGTGGGCAGTAAATAGGTTGATTCCAAGACTTGAAGTTGAAGCCTTTCAAGTGGCATTGTCGAGTAGGGCGGACATGGAGGTTAATACTTCACATTTTGAAGGTTATTTTCAAAGGAAGATTCATAGGGGCTCTTGAAGTATTTATCATGAAGATAAGAAGAATACTTCTGCGAATGTTTAGATTCGGTTAGTGGGGAATTCATCATGTAATATGCTCTATAGTGTGGATACTTTATATGTTATTACTGGTTTGGTTGAATTGCTTAATTGTGTTTAGTTCTTGGTATAAAGATTTTGAAAACAGACTTCTTATTACATACTCATTTTTAGCAGGAACTAGGCTTTTGTGTGGGCTAACCAGCTGCTGGGTCCTCTGAGGTGGAATGGATTAGTGGCTCCTTGATCGGTTTGGTTGTTTTTGGTTTGGGCTTTGGTTTGAAAAGCAGGGGTTGTTTCGGGTTAAGGTTGAATATTTTTGTTAAACGAGGGTTGTTGGAGAATATTGTTTTGCGGAGGGGGGTTGGAGAATATTGGATGGATATATGTTTGTGTTACCCCGGGGTGCTTTCTGGATTTCTCTTGTCTTGGAAGCTGGCAAGGCTATATTGTGAGTATGATCTTCTGTTGTTTCGATTTGTTTTTCTATCTTTTCATTGGGATCGAAGGTTGTCGAGACAGATAAAGTACTTTCGCTTGAAATCCCATCTGTGCTTGCGCTGCGGCAAGTAATAGAGAATTAAGGAAACTAGGGTTTAGGTATGGTTAACGGGTTCAAGCTTTATATTACTGTCATCTTGTGAACTTCCTAATTCACACATCTCTCCACGGATTGGAAAAGCATTTATTTTTTGACGAGAAAACACAAAAGCTTTAAAACCATAGCTTTGAGTCTACAACAAGAGGGCATTAGTCGAGGGGTGCATATAAACGTCTCTTATTAGCTTATTAGATAGTAAATTAAAAAGAGAGAAAGTGTGAGTAGGGATTTGTAAAGGATTGAACAGAGGGGTTGAAGGCCTGGTGAGTGTTGTGAGTTCAACCAACCACAATTGGGTGAACCTCGGTGTAATAAAACTTTGGTGTGTTTCCTGTGGGTATTTGTTTTTTTACATTCCGCTACATACAGGAAGCCAGCCCACTGGTTCCTCATACTAAGCCGAAAAAGGAAGAAAATTGGAAGAGAACATATTATGGGATAGGCGTTTTTTAATTGTTGCTTAATCCCGGGTGCGGTCTCGGGGTGTCTTTTGAGTATCATAAAACTGTTGTCATTATGTGGTCTTTTAAGATATGTGAGTTGTTGTCGTCATACCTATAGTGGATGTATATGTGTGCCTACGACGGAAGCACGACCTACATTGTTTTTATTGTTGTCACCTATAAAAAGCGACCATTGCACTGACATTACAATTGTGCTATTTATTTTTCTATAGTGTTGTTAGGCGATAGCTTTTTTTACGGCATTGATAGCTTTGACACAGTAATAATACCGACCCTTAAAGTGGGAGCATCGTTCTTATTGTTGTAGAGGTCTCCTAATTTTTAGAGCTTTCGCGGATTGATGCTTGACACAAAGTGAGTTGAGCTTCTCTTCTATCAACGGAGTACATGAGCATCCTTGTCGAAATGCGCCCAAGGTCCAAGTATACCGAAAAGATGGTTTGCGCGTAGTTCGAGAAGAAAGTTGTTGTGAAGATCTTGCACCAACTTCATCTTAAATGCAAGTGACTGCACTCATTTGAGCGGCACTTCAATCTTTCCCGCGAGCTAGGTAGGCGGTGAATCCTTCTTGTTATCGTGCTTTGATGACTATTAAAGTTTCCCTAAAAAGTGGTGGAAACTGAAATGTTAGTGTGGTAGCGTGCCCTTCGAATGCTAGAGTGGATTTCATCGAAAGTTAAGCGATGTTCTTTGGTCAGTAAGAGTGAAACAGAACCACTTCTGGCACAGGAGCGGGGTCTATAGAACATGGAATCACTTTAAAGTGCATCACAATTCCTCATATCCATGGTAATCTAAACCCTCTTGAGATGAAATCTACTAGGGTCATGAATTTGGCTTGAACTTTTGGCCGCAAGTCCGTAGGGCAGGGAAGCTTCGGGGATTTTGGTGAAATTTCCTTAGTTCAAGTGTTTAAAAAAAGCTGGCATTCTTGTTGGTTTGCCTTCAGGTAGCTTTTAAGGTTCTAAGGTTAAACCCTCAAATGCCTTAGCTTAATCAAGTGCAACATCTTGGTTTGGCAAGGACGGATGGTGGCTTGCATCTCGACCATGGTGTCATGTTCTCCACCCACTAGTTGAGGTGAGGAGGATGATGTTTCTTCGGTGTCTATTTAGCTACTAGAATAGAGCCTTAACATGGGAATGGTCTTCTGAATGGTCGAACTCTTAGGAACTGCGAAATTGTTTTCTTGCTCACCCCTTTAGATACCTAAATTTGTCCCTATCCCAAGAAGGCCAATAATAGGACACTTCTTGCAACACACAAGCTGAATTCAGAGAACTAGGGCCCTAACAAACAATAAAAAAGAAATTTTTCACTACATCGCGCACATATTTCCATACCAAAGCACACTAAAAAATGAGTTTTAGTTTCCAAGTAATTTTATCTTATTTTTAACAATTTTTTCTAGAATTTTTCTAAGCATTTTTAGCATTTTTGGAATTTTCAACAATTTCATTAAATTTGCGATAATTAATTAAATTATCAAGACAATTCCAAATTAACGAAATTTTAACACAATGCACTATTTCTTACAAGTAATTTTATGCATATTTTTTCCATAATTTTTGAACTTGTAGAAAAACAGTAATGAATTTCCAGCGCAAAAATGTGTACCCGAGCGAAACGGATCGTTCCGGAAGCTTCCGGAATGTTTCGAGCCCATGGCTTGCTCCCTTAAGGGACCATGGGATTAGAGTCAAAGCTTCTCATGCACGCCCCATTCAATTTAAAATGTAAAATCAATTTTTACCATAATTAAACCGCGTAAAATAAGGCAAGTCGAGCAAACAAAAAAGGGGGTGGGGGGAAATCCTAGGCTCTATTACGGCCAAGTTTGGGGTTCTTTAAGGTTCTTAGTAATTCGTGAAGGTTCTTAAGGGTTTCAAAGTGTCCAAGGAATCGTTCTCGATCGATAGCGCCGTGTTGCAAGGTTAGTTTGAGGCCATTGTCTCAATCTCGTTATACCCTTTTGCATGCTTMTTAGAAATTTAACTTTSTATGCAATTTTMCATGTAATATTGATTAACAACTATTCGACATGAATTAAAATKAATCTTAGGCACAACTCTTAATTCTTGTTGAAAGCTTGCGTGCTTGCAAATTACACTATTATTATGTCGTAAATAATAAGACAAATTACATGTTCTCACGCCTAATA
>SNQN01012235.1:4273-16550 GCA_008642245.1 Bassia scoparia
ATTTTTTCTTATGACATGAATTTAGTGGAATAGAGGGAATACTTTAATTTACTATTTTGGTAACACGCTATATAAAGAGATCTATAAAATTAGATAGAAAAGCTTTTTGTGAAAAGAGGCAAGGACCTACTCTTTTTCATAAATTCAACTAAACCTAACTTGATTTACCTCTATTGAAATAAATTTAACTATACTAATTATAATGTATAACCGAACTTAATAAAATTTAACCGAATTGATCTTAAGGAAAAATTATTCTAATATTAGAGAAAATGGCCCGAATGAAGTTTATTAAAGATTAGATATTAATAAAGTCAATTATTTGAGTCATATCAAGCAAATTAGGTTTCAGTAATGAACTTACTATATTCAGATACAATTTGAATGTAGTTCGATTTTAAATAAATCTTGAATCATTTCCTACTTTTTTTTGTCTTCCCAATATAGTTCTCAATGTATATTCTATAATAAAAGGTATTCTGTTATCATATACCTATGTTATATAAATTAATGTAAATAAATAGGATTATAAGATAATGTAATGTTGGAGAACGTATAAAGTCCATGATTAGCTCTGACTGGTAACTTTACAATGAACAAATTAATAGATCGATTAGTAACACTAGATGAATCATCCAATATAATATCCACTCATAGTCTTAAATCAAAGCTTTTGATGATGATCCACGAATAACTTAGAGAATTTAGGGACATTATCAGAATTATCCTAAATTTTATACACTTGTTTATAATTTATATGTCGTTTTGAATATTATATATTCATGCAATTATTCTCTTTCAAATACTATAACTTTAATCCTTTTTGCCAAGACTTTTGTCATCATCTCAACAAAATAACTAAATTGTTAAATAAATTTCCAAAAGATGTAGTATGAAATTTAGGATTACTCCAAAAAAACCATGGTCGAAATGAAACCATTTTTTGTATTTGTATACACATCMTTYCAAAATTTGCATCCTATTCAATATTACTAGTAGCATTTGTAATGATTTGGGGGAGTCCTTTATGTGTTTTTCCCAAAACCATAATTGAAAAAAAATTAGAACAAAAATGCAAGTACCAATGTTACCTCCACTTCAATCACTTCCATCTAAGAAACTAAAAAGTTGATGACCCCCCAAAATCTTTCTTCACATGGCAAAACTTAAACTAACCACAACCCCATCTCCTACTTCCACTCTCTGGGATTGGAGCCCTTAAACCACACACAACATTCGTACAAATACAATTAATTTTAATTTAGTTTTAATATAATAATATCCCTTTTATTTTATTTTATTCATATATACATTAATTAATTTATTTTGGTACTACAAAGAGTTTCCAAAGTCTTAGATGAGTGGACTACTCTCGTGCGTAAGTTTGCATGGTTGTTTCGATGGTCAACATTCCTCTCAATTGGAATTTTTTCATTCCTAAAACTCGACCCCAAAACCTTGATTAAAGAGCAAAAGACTCTTATTAACTACTCATGCTAACGCTAATTGATTATATTAATAATTAAATTAATTAATAAATTGTTATAAACCCCTCGTAAAAGTTTTAAACCCCAAAGTTGTCTGCTCTTTCAAGGAATACCTGATTAACCCCTCTCCTCTATCAAGGCATTTGCATCCCACGTTACCTTCATCTCCTCCAATCATATTACGCCACGTGTGCATATCGCCGACACGCCGTATTATCCTATGGGAGCTGTTAGTGGTCTTCCTCAACCTCCTGAGTTTGTGTTGTGAATCACAAAGTCTCTGATTTGTTCCTTCCCAAACACCCCCTCATTGCTAGCTAGCACTCCTATACAAGTTGTATGTATGTTAGCTATCATAATATCACATATATATATATATACATCTCGGGTCCAAAGATCCAAGGCTTCTTCTCACCGAGGTCACCACCTCGGGAGTCCAAGGGCAAGGCTCCATTTCTTATTCACGCCGAGGCTCACCTTACCCATCGGGAGTTCAGGCATGAAGCTCTTCCCATCTCCGGAGGTCACCGGCTCCCACTCGAGTGAGTCCAAGGATATGACTTTCCTTCTCTCGGCGTCAGCTTACTCTCCTGGCGGGAGTCTAGGATGATGACCGCTCTCTCTTCCGAGGTATCACCCGCATCCTGGGTTGCTTTGTCCTCTTGATGATATTCCTTCTGCCCGAGTCACCCTCAACATCACCATCGTTCTGGAGAGTACTAAGGATGAGATGCGGACCCTTCCCGAGGGTCACCACCCTCGGGAGTCTACGGTGATGCTTCTGATTCTCACCCGAGGTCCCATGGAGCCATCCCTCGGGATTTAAGGTAGGCTTCTTCTCCTGAGGTCAACCGTTCCTCGGAGATTCTACAAGGAAGATTAACATCTATCCCCGGGAGACACTACTTAGACCAATTTCAATCATCAACGCTGTATTAGCCCTCGGGGCTATCAGCCTAACTTGGGGGCTTATTAAGCCACAGAGAATCTAAGGTTCATCAAGGCTTAAATTAGCCCTGGTGGCTAGACGCGCCAACTTGGGGCTTATTAAGCCTCGGAAAACTAAAAGGCATCGGGACTTAACAATCCATCAGACATGCATTATTAGCCCCTCGGGGTTTCGATAAACCCGTTGGCTTTATTAGGCTCCCTCGGGGTTAATCAATGGGGCGTTATATGCACTCGCTCCCCCGGGCAGGATGCCATGGGAAGTCTGCGAGGCCCCCCTCATGGCGAGGGGCAATACTTAACTAAAACAAACCACGCATTAGGTGACCTTGTTCCCTACGTCGGTGAGCACCCTCGTCTCATCATGATCGGTTAGGGTGCTGTTGACGATGATTATTGTATACAAGGACACTCAGACTGACGGTGGCGATAAATCCCTAGATTGAGGATAAAACTTCTAGTCTTGACGGTCTCGGAGGAGTCGAGCGCATAACCAGCACCAAGGAGGTTGAACATGGTTGGTCGCTTGCCATAATGCCATCCCATAGTACGTTGGTAGATAAGATTAGTATCAGCGTGGGGCTAATTGTCCCTGCCAGACCTATTGCAGGGCATGGACGTATGTGATATCAGGCGCACGTGGCACCAGTGGATCACCCGGATTAACCCCAAAAGGGGGGGAATGTGGCCCCACAGATACTTTGAGGTAGATTGCAGGTAGACCTGTCTCAAGAGGTAACACTTGGAGTGGCAAGAGAAACAGAAGTGGCTGACAACATGTAAACAAGCACTTCTGTCCCAACATTGTATCGAAGAATGGTGTTTGGTCCACACTCTCGCGGCAAAATCTACTCACACTAGATTCCATATAAATCCTGTTCAAAGGGAGTTAGGTGAGCCCACTCCAGGTATCCTAATTCTCGAATCCATCCGAGTAGTCTAGTGCTATATTCTTAGCTTTGCTCGACCTAGAGGTTAGGTAGTCTCTTCGCATTGACTTCAGGCTATCGAGGGTGCTTTTCCGGAATCCGTCGGTTAGTCACTTAGAGGCTGTTTTGCAGGATATAGCCGGAAGAGACAAGTGATCCATTCTCAGGGACGTTGACAGGAGAGCAGTGCGTGCCAGCTGTCATCTCAGTCATTATACTTCACCCCTAATTTCATTGTATTCTTTGTAAGTTCTTGAATAGGAACACAACTAATATTTTGTTATTCTACAAAGTTGAGTGTCTTAATTGAAATTATAAGTAGCTTAATCAACTAATTAAGAACTCACAATTTGACAGGCGAAATCAAAGGCATATGTTGAATCTGATAGCAGGTGTAAAAATCATCGTGAAGAGAAATCAGGTGAAAGATCGACTTGTGAGATATCATTGTTATTTGTGATTTGGCGAGCAAACAAATGAGAGAAGCGGTAAGGGTGTGGTGGGGATGTTCTTCATTGGATTGGAGAGAGTTTTCGCGTCGGTTGCCTGAGGTGGCTGGTTGGTATGACTACTGTTGATCGGGGCTTGTTGGTGATTGGCAAATGGCATTGTGGTGGTGCTTTTCTTCGAATTTGGGGAGGTTTCGTTGGGTGGGTTTAGGTGGTGCTGGAAGCGAGCAATGGTGGGTTGAGGGATGCCTAATCATCATTGGAAAAGTTGTAATCCCATATGAATATATAGAGTAATGGATGGATATATTTTTTTACAATATTGCATGTAAAGTCTCCGTGCAATCTACATTAGTTAAAGAAGCAAAATCGAACAATAATGCATTCGATTGTAACATACCACTAGAGTTGAATGGGTAATCCTCCTCATGAATAGGTGATGTCGAGTGGGGTGGCGCATTCTGGGAGGATGGGACCGAGTGGTTGTGGGTGGCTGTGTGGGAGTAATTGGTGTGTGATGCCGTTGCGAATCAGGTGGATGGTGGACTGGTGGAAGGTGGTATAGTAGTGGTGGGTTCCCAGGAGAGAGAGATGTCGTTGAGTACAGAGGGGAGGAGAGAAGTAGCTGTGTGGGAGGAGGAGAAGGAGGAACATAGAGGAGGGTTTGAAGAGTTTTAGTAAAGAAAAAAGGATTTTTTTGAAAAAGAAAAAGGATGTTTTGTTAGGAAAATAAAAAATGATGTATCTAGAACAAAAAAGCAAAGAAGGATAATATTGGATAATCCATAATGAGTACGGATTTTTTACCGTAACGGAAGTGGTAGTGGAATTTGCATATGGTTATTTGTTGACTAGAGCGTCTCCCAGAAGAGGTCGGAATTAATTTGGAACTAATCCAAAGGTTGATTTATTTTTTGGGACAACGCGGGAAGGTGTCCGCTTTGATGATATTGTTGTTGAATTTTTCCTATTATGTATTGTAGTACATATCACCGTTTTGGTGAACAAAGATCACGAAGTGGGAAATGGCAGACAGGCTCATAGGCAGGCATCAGGAGGAACAGTTGATCAAAGACATTTGGGAGTATATTGTATTGATATTAGAGAGATTTAGTCAGCGTTTTGGAATAATCAACCGCACTCTCAGTCCTAAGATATTTAGATCGTAAAGACGCGGTGTGCTCACTTGGCAGGCTCATTCATATGCTAGTATAGCGTTCGGGATAAACGGTAGACCGGCGAGTTCACCAAGTCGCGGATGCAGCTCCGCAGATGTGATTCAGGATATCAATTAAATTAGTTGGTGACTTGAGATAGGTTTACTGTCGCTTGCCAGACAAGACGTGCTTAGAAGGGAGGCATTGTGCCCTTCCCCAGTTAGCAGTCAGGGTTTCTCGGGGCCGGGGATTAAGTAGTTATTAATTAGCTTGCTAACTCTGTTTTGTAAGGAGTCTGTACGCGCTTTCCTACTGCGGTGTGTTTACGATCTTTGACCTGCGTTGTTGGGTATGGATTGCCATGTGGTATTGGATGGTGTCTACTTTATCTTGACTAGACAACCCTACAACCCACCTCAAGTAGTCGCAGCCTTTGTAATTATTTATAGAGCATGTGGTAAGCAACTATTAATGAGGAATGGAGTTCGGCATCTCAATAGTCCGCAGGACTTTAGATAATATGCCGACGCTAATGTCCGTTACCTGTCATGACAACAATTAGTTATATTAAAAAAACTTTTTTTGGTTGAACGAGTAGACAGGCTATACTAATAGCTGTAAATAGCACTCTCGAAATGGACAGTAGGAGAGTTAGGTTGAAAGTATGGGTTAAAGTTGTTCGTCAGATTACAACTTTAAAGAAGACCCAGTCTTCCCGGGATCGGAATCTGGTATCGGTTCTCAAGACATACCCTTAATGGAATTTATTAAATCTAAAAATTAAAAGGATAATAATGATTGAAGATATGACCGCATTTTTCGATATGGAATGCCGCTAATGACTGGCCAGGTTCGCCGACCCCTAATTATAGTATTGAAGTAACCAATTTGATTACTATTTCAAAGTCCCTGATGGTTCTACGGTGTGTCAGTAAAGTTTCTTAAGTGTTCTAACATAGTAGATTTTTTGGAATTAAGATTCTCATACTAAAATAAAAAGACAACACTCAAAAACTGTTAGCTGATAGCTAACTACCAGAAAGTAAGTTAGAATCATGGCACTCAGCGTGATCATTAATCGGCAATTCAAAGTCAAGCAAGTAACGAAATAAAACATGGGTCCGCAAGGAATCATCTGATTTTCCCGGGATATTTCGAATATCAAATGACATAGTAAAATTGCTAATCATCGATATTTCTAGAAGTTGCTTTTGTACTAGGGAGGAGCTTGCTGTATTTACATTACTATATTAATATCAGCCTATATGCGATTTAAATTAGTATAAGTAATTGACTGTTATGATGTTCTTTTCGTTAACAAAATAGCTAGTTAACACATCTCACTTGAACGGATGTGTCCGAACGGTGAAGATTTCTTTTAGTATCCTTTGGCATTGAATATGGTGTGTAGTTTTAGATACAACGGGGTTGTTATGTGCCTTGGAAATTCATATTTAGAGGGACAAGATAAAAATCAAAACTGTCCTTTTATCCTTAAAGAACTAATAAGCCAATTAAGGCAGGGTTGAGAAGGAGAAGGTTTACACGAGATCTGAAATTGGATGCTTTTCTTTGGTGGGAGGTAAATTATGGAAAAGACCGACCACGAAATGTTCTATTAGAAAGCAAATTAATTTTACGGCCTGTTCTAAATATTGGACTGACCATCAAATGTTTAATGGTTTTATGCCCGACCAGAACAATCTGTTTAGTAAATATGTACTTCTTTCATCTATTTGTTCTCTCTCATCTTATTTTTCCAAATTTGTTCATGTAGTTTTTCTTTCTTTAACTATAAAACCGATTATACAGAAGTTGAACATGGTCTTTTATAGAAACTCAATCGATCAAATAAAAAAAACCAATTTTTTGAAAGGATTTCTTAGAGACTTTTGTAGCACATATAGCAATTAAAATTTTTAAGAGTAAATAATTTAAAATTACAGGTACAAAGCACAAGTCTGAATAGTGCAGGATGTAACAGACAACAAAATTTGTTACCACACTGATAAGCAGAAGAACGTCTAAATTGTTAGCAGCCTTCCATAACTATAGGTTCAATGCAAGCCGGCCTTGGGGGGGGGCGAGAGGGCCCCACCCCCAAGGGCCCTCAATAATCTTGAAGAACTGGCTGCTTGATTAGACTTTTAAAAATACGCGGCCCAATTACTTGGTATACAGATGCCCTCTACACCCCTAGCAAAATACAAGCCCCGTCCCCGGTATCTTCGGATGATGGCACCAATCAGTGAAGTGATTTATTTCACCACTCCCCTCTTTTATCCTAGTCACGCATGACTTTTTTTTAAAAATAAAAAATCATTAATTTAAATAAATTAGGATTAGATATAAAATTTGACAACTAATAAAAGCAATGGAGGTGTGTGTCATGCTTGCAATGTAAGGGGGGTTTGTATAATATAGGCTTTCTCAAACAACAGAATATGAAGAACTATTACTAGTGAAATCTTGCAAGTAGAACAGATTGGTAGTTCAATGGTAGTATTTGGATTTTTGAGACTCTTTGTTGGCGAGTCAAGGGTTCAAGTCCCTTTGAAAAGCAATTTTTTTGGTTTTTTTCCTCATTTTATTGGTTTCATTTTAATACTATATTTTAATTTTAATTTTTTGCACTCTTTCGTTTGTACATGTCTTACTAGCCTATTAGGTTTTTACACCCTAGTATTGTTTTTCATTTTGCAAGTTATAATGATTGAACAAATATTCCTCCATTTCTTAAAAAATTGTCTCACTTTTTTTTTGGATGTTCTCTAATAAATGTCTCGCTTATATTTGCCTTTCCTTTGGGAGTGGTGGATACAATTTTCTCTCTTTATGTGGGACCAACATAATAATACTATTTTGTCTCCATCACTTTATTAAAATATTCATCATGATACCTACTTTAAATGTTTTTTTTTCCTCTTTTTGGCCCTTTACTTTCACACCTCAATCATTCTACCTCAAATTTTGAGCGTCAAAAATTGAATAACAAAGTGAGCTTGTTTTTTTAGAAAACGGAGGAAAGTAACTAATTTCAAGATATGGACATGATGACATTTAGATAATTTTTTATACGAACCATTAGCGTTTAAAGATAAAAGTATGGGTATATAATGAATTTCCTTCGGTACATAAATTGCAACAATTGCACTTTTTTAGCATTTTGAGAAGAGATTTAATAATGTTAATGAGTAAATCTAGTCAAAATAATTTGATGTTTTCAATATTGTTTTATCTTGTCGGAAAAACTTTACTTTTAAATTACTTTTAGGGGCCCTTATTTCGTTGTTTCGCCCGGGCCCTTAAATCTCAGGAACACTTCTGGTTCAATGAGATACTGAGGGTTCTGTACACTTAGTATCCGGTTACTTTATTAAAAAACACTGAATGAATGTTGTTATATCGAGAGAATGAAATTAGAATTAGGAACTGAATTGAATTGAACTGAACTAAACTGATGAATTCAATAAACTGCTATATAAAATAAAGCACACACAAAGCACTGTCACAGCTTAAGCTAATGGTTGAACCCAAAAATATAATATATTCTCGATAAAAGCTGAAGTTAGGCCCTTATAAAAACCGATCACATAATGTATTAATATAACATCAACAGACAATTTTAAAATTATTAGATAGGTTTCATAGAGTGAACAAAAATTTTTGGTATTAGTATTGTTCATATAGATTACCTCCAAAGATAAGTAGTCCTTTATGGACTCTTTTTGTTTCGGAGTTATCAATTTTTTTATACAAAATCACCCTTCCCCACCTTTTGTTTAGTGCAAGCTTGAGCCAATTCCACGCTCTGAAATTTTTTGAACAAAATTCCGACGTTTCATTCCAAGATCTAACAATCCACCACCATTGTACACCCTAAAGTTAACAGATCCGTTTAGTGTATGGGGTTTATTTTCGTAATTTTGCTCATTATGCTTCATTTACCCACATCACTCGCATTCGAATCCATTCTTTCACTCCACTCGTTGCTTCCTTCTTCTCAATCAGCATTGATTCTCTCACACAACCCAAATTTACAGCCCCAAATCCTTCAAATTTAACATAAGCCATGTTCATAGTAAAGCGATTTCATGTATTCTTGCTAACATCATCATTTGGCCAAGGAAAATTAACTCAATAGTCTGTCCATTTTCGCACCAATTTAGGCGTTTATTTTGGGGCAATTGAGGTAATTTTTATTGAATTTATGTTTATTTAAGCTTAATGTAGTTAGTATAACATGCATTTGTATAATTATTGCTGTGTTTACTGCATCTGAACATTTTTTATAGTAATTGTTGAAATTTGACAAAGTCTAAGGGTTTGGTTAATGTTTATTGGCATGTTTATATTCTCTGATTAGTGAATGTGGGTTTGTTTAATTTATTTAATTGTCCCACTATATTGTTGCAGAAAATGAGGATAGCTTCCAGTTTCGAATCATGTGGGTGGATTTTGTTGAGAAAGTGATAAAGGGTAGGAAAATTTTTGAAGTATGAGGGTGGGATCATTTACCTTAAGTGTCAAATACGTTGAGTGAGGGTGCAAATACTCATACAAAAAGTCCTAATTTCATTGAATTGAAACGAAATGACCTTGCGATGAATTTTTTGATATTGAGTGCAATCTTACTTACCTGAGTTGTCGGAATTGGAGCGCAATGAATAGAGAGCAAGGGATGACTGAAAGAAGAGGAAGAAGTTGGAAGAGAAAGGAGGGAGGATTGTTGAATGTTCGAGTGAAGCGTGAGCGTATACTAACATAGCAATTAAGTTTTGGGACCCCACATAACGGATCTGTTAACTATTAGGGGTTTAAATTGGTGGTGGCATTGTGAGATTTTGGATGAAAAAGGTGTAACTTGTCAAACAATTTGAAAAGGTGGGATTTGGTCACTTCACTAAACAAAGTGTGGGCAAAGGGTGATTTTTCCTCATTTTATTATGTTTTTTACACTCACGCTTTTGATAATGACATCAAGGTTTTTTTAAAAAAAGATAAAAGAGAAAACAACATATTGTCCAAAAGAAAAAATTGTATGATAATTTAAAACTTATATTTAAGGCAATGAAAAATGTGTGGCAAATATAGACAAAACATACACATATATAATAAAAAGGAATCATGGAGTATTACTATTCGATTTGAAATAATCAATAACTATTCCACTTGTACACAATTTGTACCATCAAAGTAATTTTTTTATTCTAAAATTAAAAATTCTATAAACATGTAAATAATGTTTTTTTTAGTTACTTTTAATTTCTTTCAAGTAAAAAAATTGAATAGTCATCTATATTTCCTCAAATCTCGAGATTTGTATGAAGTTCAAATTTTTTGAGTTTTAATAGAGTATAACCTTAAAAGTTTTATAGATATGACCAAAAAAAACAAATATTTTTTCAAAATTGACTTTTAATGACTTTGGCTGGTCTTTTAAAAATAAGACCATTAAAGAATTTCCGAGATTAATAATGCTTTTAACCTATTTAATTTAATGAATATAAATATTGAGGGCGAGAACTTAAGTAGGTAGTAATTCAATTAAATAATTTTATACGATCTTATCCTATCGTATTCCCATTATACTAAAAAAGATATACAAATTAGTTCTTCTCTACTGTAAAAATCCTTATCATTTATCAAAAGATAAAAAGTTTAAAATTTTATATTGTTCATTATATACTTTCACATAATATCAAAAAATGATAATATGATGCATCAAAGATTTTTTATATAATTAAAAAAACAGTTCATTTTCTCTTTATTTATTTTGTATCTTTACATTTAATTTTACAAACAAAAATATTCCTATGGTTTCTTGATCAAATTATATTAAAGTTGCCGAAGAGATTAACTGGTTTTTTGAGATGACTTTGAATACATGAGTTAGGCCTTATTAGGCGTGACATGTGGAAGTGCACTAGAGAACATTACGTGGAGCAAAATGAAAAATCTGTAACAAACTTTAGATTAATATTCATACAATTATTACTCTTGGTGATAATTCTGTTTTCTATACATATATATGGACAAGGTTATTTACATGAAAACTTATTTGATGCTGAATTACAACAAATTTCAAATTACAAAGCTTAATTGTCTATTCACATGTTCACACTCACCAATAGATGAAGTAAAAATGTGAAGCAAGTAAGCTAAAATGATGAGTATATATAATTTAAAGACCAACCTAGCCTCTCAATTCAAGGCTGGATAGAGGAAGATGAAGTTTCAAAACCTTGTTATCGTTGAGTGGACTCCAACTGCCCTCCATAAACAGATTCGAAAATGGAAATCACTGACTCAAATCTTGTCAGCCCCTTAAGGCAGTTTGCAAGTTATCAGTCAAGCTCATCATGATGATGCGCGTTGATGTAAACTACGATGGGTTTGAGGCGCACTTGTCAATGGATGATGGTGAGTGGTGGTGGGTGGTTGGTGCGTCGTGTGTCCATGAAGGTATCTCCTCCGGGCAAAGGACGGCAGCCCAGAAGATCATTAGGTCAATTTTTGTTGATGATGATCATGAATTATCATTGGCCTAATCAAATCCGGTGACATACAAGATTGGTTACTCTTGACGATCAAATGCTCTATATCATGATATTATGTTGGTCTCATCAACTCTGGTATTGTCGGAAAGTGGATTGAGAGAACGAACCGATTATTAGCGTTACTACAATAAACAAAGTTGGACAATTGTAGTTGCATCTGGTGATGCTTGAGATATCAACTTGTGGTGGTGGGTGGTTATTATTGTGTGGCTTTTTGGTCAAAGAATTGGGCGTACGACTTTTGCCAAAGATCAATCGTCGAGCCCTCGGAAGCCGTGCCGACCGCCCACGCTGCTTACATTGTTGATACAAATTTCCAAGCCCAAACCAACTTTGCTGTGGGATGGTGGTGGTGACGCATGACCATTAATGCATGGTCTGTTGTTCCTAGTAAGTGTTGCCCGTTGAAGGTTGAGGAAGTAGTAATAGCCGTAGGGTTGAGGGGAACCGAGAGCGGTCGGCTCTTCCGCAGGCCACTCACCCGACAGTGGAGTTGCGGAGGGAGCCACCTTTGGTCAATACCCCTAACCTTGCAAAAGACGCTAGGTTGAGTAAGGCTATATTGTTGTAGTCAGCAAAAATTTGGTGTTGGATGAGCACATCTAGACATGGCTGGTGAAATCTCCTACCATCCTTTCCATCTCATTAATCTACAACATTGGCAAGGAATATAGCTAGGAAAAACCCATAAATATTATTTGTACAAAAAAAGTAGCAACCAAAACATACATCATATATATATATATC
>SNQN01012237.1:3850-16545 GCA_008642245.1 Bassia scoparia
GAAATCTTCATCCGAAGCAATACTATCTATCTGTGAGTTCGCGTAAATTCGGCATAATCACAAATGTAGAAGTAATTGGATAACCATGCTTGCAGAGTCAATTAGACATCCCCACAAATGGAACTTAAAATCGGACCGGATATCAGATTTTGCTTACCCCTAGAATCGGACCTTCACAACTAAGAAACCCATAACACACTATCTAAAATACCTAACTCCATAGATTAAGATTTAGGAGGACAACACAAACAAAACAAGAACCAATCAAAACTAGAAGCCACCGCAAGRGGCAAATTTATTAGACAAAAAGCTAGACCTAAGAGACGTAGTATCCAAATAAACTATCACACGTAAGGGTCGCTCAACGTCATCGAGAGAAAACAAGACAATAAAACTGCTCCCTCCAAACAAAAGCCGCGATTCRAGCAATACCCAAGTATAAGAACCGTTCCAAATCCAAGAACAGACCAAACCTAGCTACCACCTCCAAATTTTTGACTCGTGAAGACCTAAGTCCCACCACTGAACTCTCGCAAATGAGATGACAAGTCGACAACCCAACACGTCAATAGGTGATGAATACCCACACAACTCGAAGGGCAAAAACTCAGAAACAACTAAAAAGAAAATAAAAGACAAACAAAAAACTAAAACTGAATTATAAAACCTTCTGTTGAAGCCAAACAACTAATACCAAAGGATGTAAGTTTGATTTTTCAAATCGGAAGGGAATAATGGCGCCGATTCGATCTAATCCTTATACCCACAACTAAATTAATCCAACCAAGATCTCAAGCACCAAAATACCCAATTCGGATGAAAGATCCKTATAGAAGATCGACCCGCAAAGAGGAACAATCTAYGGGTTAGGACAAGAAAAGCGAATCCCACRAAACTCCGGTGCAAGTTGCAGCCCAAAAGAGGGAAAACGGGGTGGGTGACTCACCRACGAGGAGGGTTGTGACACTATAYCGCCGGCGAGCCCCCCTACAGGCCAAAAGAGAGGAAGAAATCAAAAAGAGGGAAAAGCAACGGAGGCAAGAGAGAAAAAGGGTTTTCGCGTGACGTATAATATTGTATTGTTGTTACTCGGGGTAAGTTTTAATATAATAGGTATAAATGTTATTATTTTGTAGTTATCAGACAGTTTATTACTTCCCTTTCATTCTGATTATCTTTCGTTTGTAAAATTACACGTCAATTAAGGAAAATTATTATTTGGATAAAATGTTTGGTATTCTTGGAAGTTGTATTATTCTTTTAATTTGTTTGAGATATATGTAGTAAAATTAAAGCGAATTAAAAATGAGTGGAGGAGTAAGTTAAAAAGCTTTTGTCCTGGCATCAAGACTGAGTGGAAAATCGTAAAAAAAAAAAGGTAATATGAGATAATTGGATAAAAGTAACATTAATAGGTAAAAAGTATAGTATAAAAAAGAAAATGTAAAGAATAAAAGGAAACACGTAAAAGAAAATGTAAAAAATAAACTGGAACGAAGTGATTATTTTATAAGTTTCTAAGGAAATGAAAGAGTTATAGAAGTTGAAAAGTCGACTAAGATAATGTTGATTCTAATTTAAAAAAAAAAGTTTTACAATTATTGTACTACTATTTATAAATTACTTTTTTTTAAAGCGAATATTAGTATTTTAAAATGACATCATAGATTTTTGAAACATAACATGATTTCTTGGTGGGTTTGTTTTTAAATATTAGTGTGTATGTGTTGTCTATATATATTCTAGTTTGGCTAATTTTTTATATTCAATTGTAATATATTTGTGTTGACACCAACACTAACTTTAATTTTTTATCCTCTGTACTTTTTAGATTAATATAATTGTTATCTTGTTTCCCACATTAATATAATATAATTTTTAATAAAATTGGATATGGATTATTAATAGTTAATTATATATATAATAAATTTTTATTACAGAGTATTTAGATATATGATGGGTGCTTTTGGGCGTAAAGTGTGCAGGTATAATGTATTTATTAGACAATGACATCAAGAATGTGACGAAATTGTGTTGTCTAATGAATTCTAATGAACCATTGAAATGAAAGGGTTAATATATAACAAACTAGATAATCCCCGAACATATGTTCGGTTTTCAAATAAAATATAAATTACTCAAAACAAAATTAATATGGAGTATATTTGATATTTTTAAATTGTCATATTTAAAAATAAGGTTTTATTTTGACAAAAATATTTTTTTAGAATATTATTTGAATTAATAATATATAAATTTTACTAAAAAGCACATTTATTAACCTTCATTAAATGTCCTTTACATTTTTTTATGCAAATTAATAGTGTGTTTGGGAGGGAAATTTAGGAGGGAAAATTTTGGAGGTGGGGGATTGCTTTAGTAGTAGTATATTAGATTTGATAACAACTGTCAAGTTACATAATATGTCAATTATCTATATTTAGGTTAATATATGTCAAGTTGACATGTTGAATTTTGAACGTTTTGTTTCAAGGAAAAATATAAGAAGTTGGTGTCATCTTGTATATATAAGAATTAACTGAATTGCTAAACGAAGTCCGTTTTTACTGGAATCAAAGTCCACATTTCGTGTGAACTTTCCATATTGCCTTCAGATTCTCCACTCTGTAACCACCAACGCATGGACGCCTTGCGTAGGCGTCCAAACCATGTATGGACGCCTTGTGTAGGCGCCAGACCATGTATGGATCCTTGCGTAGGCGTCCACACCATGTCTGGACGCCTATGCAAAGCGTCCTACCATGGTCTGAACGCCTACGCAAGGCGTCCATGCCATTCAAAGTCCACATGTTTTTTACGTGTGGTTGTTGGTGGATAGGGTGGTGTCATGGTGGTTTTTGGTGCTAGGTGCCTTGGTGTGGTTGTTGGTGTTGGGTGGTTAGGGGGAGGGATTGGAGGAAGGGCGTGTTGGGAAATTCACACGAAAAGTGGACTTTGATTCTAGTAAAAGTGGACTTTGAATAGTATTCCCCAAGAATTAATTACATATGGCTCCTAAAATAAGTTATTACCAAGTTAAGTTAATGTAGATTTTAAACTGAACGATATTTTATTAGATTTGCCGTATTTTAAAAAAGATCTTCATAAATATAAGTTTTTATGAAGAGAAATATTTTCATTTAAAAATAACTAATCATATGCTCTTTAATTTTTTTTTTTTTTTACAGAAAGTAAAATATTCATTAAATCTATATAGCTATAGGACACTTACAATGAAATTATTACAAAAAATAAAAATTACACATATAAAACCTTAACCAAGTTGATCACAATAGCCTCGATAATAACAAAGAAAATATAATTAAAAACAAATACACAATATGTGGGTTCACACTAATACACATAAGATCCTAAGAGTAGTGTTACAGAGATGGTGAAACATGTGATCTTCCTTCTTTAACCACAAACAAATATTTTTTTTTTGGAACAAAATATTAAACATAAAATAATAGAATAGAATTACATTATATTAGGACTTTCGCTTGTATGAAAACCAACAGAAGTGCCTACAAAGGTTCACTATTATTAAGACCAATAAATAGAGGGAAAGGAAAGGAGAGAAAAAGAGAGTAATAAACGAAAAAACCTTTAAAAAAACCTACCTGTGACATGGTTTAAAACATTTTTAAGGAAAATATTAAAAGAAATTTACACTTAAATAAAGTACTTGTGTCATTGAATAGGGCGACATATATCAATAGATTCACATTCACTTCATTCTAACATCTACCTTCGACCCTGCACGGCCCGTTTCATAAATTTCCCACATACAAGACACTAAAACAAATTGATTATACACTTATGGTGTAAATATCAAGTAATGAATTGGATTAATACCCATCTAAAGGAACAATAGTATTGTGTAGTACCCCATATATTTGGATTGAAACTAAACTCATACTTTCCATTATAAGGAATACTTGAAAACTCCCAAATCATCATCCTTTGATTTGCAATGAACTTGAAGATTCGTTTTTCCCATTAATCTATTCTTCATTTCCACATGTGTTTTCTTGGCATCACACATGCTAATTTCATAGGATGATACAATAATTAGTAGGAGGGAAACTATGACATACTTATTCATAATATGTTCCATATATATTGGTGCTATTAATTTTTAATTTTTTTTATTGTAGAGAGAAATACTTTATTGAAAATTTATAGATATAGACATATTGCAATTTGCAAACTTACAATTTTATATTGCACAAATCTCCAAGATTTGCGCCATTTATTCATATATTTTAGAATCAAGAGATTTTTAGCCTTTGGTGACATTTGACATCTATAAAATTTAACTAGAAGTGGTTAGATGCATGAAACACTCATCACCCTCAATCATTAACTTCATGCAGTTTGTAATCAAATCTTACTAATGGGGTGTTTGATACGTATAGATAATTTCATAATTTGATGCAAGAATGAGATTTATAAGATTTATTCTTCAAGTTAGATGAATAATTGAACTGAATTTCTAAACGAAGTCCACTTTTACTGAAATCGAAGTCCACATTACATGTGAACTTCTGAATGTGCCCTTCCACTACTCCACCTCCCTAATTGTTAGTCTGGTGCCTTGAATCTATTGTATATCGTACTCCYACTTCGTATAACTTTGTACGGGGGTCTCGCTGCCCCGTCAGCGAGTCGGGGTCTAGGGGCGAATTTACGGTAACACCCCAGACTTTACGGTACTCCCACATACCAACGCGAACCATCCGAAACAATACAACAACAACCCAACGCCCGGCCTAGGCGTCGGGCCCATGGCAGCCACGCCTGGCCAGGCGCAACCACCATGKGCCCGACGCCTAGGCCAGGCGTTGGGTTGTTGTTTAATATTTTTTTGGACTTTGATAAGTATGGACGCTTGACCATGGCGACGCGACCATGGTCCTGGCGCCTAGCCTAGGCGTCAACACTATGCTAGGCGTCAACAGGACCATGGTCAAGCGTCCATGGCCTTAAAAAAATGCGAATTCCTACTTTAATTTGTTGTTGGCTTGGTGGTTGAGGTGAGGTGGTTGTAGGCGTGGGGTGGGGTGGTCGCAGGCGTGACGTGGGGTCAAGACGATGGTTGCAAGGTGGCTTGGTGGTGGTGGGTATATGTTGGGGGCAAGGGTAATATGGGAAGTTTACACGAAAGGTTGACTTTGATTCTAGTAAAAGGGTAATATATATGTGTCATTATTGAATAGAAGAGCAATGAAGTGTCGTTGTGAAGATGGGGGGTTATTTTGTGAGAATAGTGGTTTGCCACTTTACCATGTGTCATGAATGTGTTCAGGGGCCCTTGTCGAACGTTCATTTATGTGCGGAGAGCGACTTAGATAGCGCGGCCTGGTGGTATTTGTAAGATTCGGGAGGTTGGGTGTGCCGCTGGTTGCTCCCGATTAGCCACGGATCCCAGCACGTGAGTGCTGGGGCTAGTATGTTGTCGAGTAAGGTGAGTCGCCACCACAGCTACCACCAAGGCCAACGGCATGACACTGAGATTCAGCCTAATGTCGTTCGATTCGTCTCCTCCCCCAAAAACCTAAGTCTCCTATATTGCAGAAATGGAAAACGAGGCTACAAAGAAAACCATGTGGTGGTGCCTTTTGGCTCTATGTGACGACAAAACAAGGCATAGTGCAGCAACAAGGCAAGCAAGGCAAGGCATCGTGCCACTACAAAGGCACAGTGAGGTCAAGGCATCAGATGAACACAACAAGGTCACAGTGAGCGCAAGGCAACGTGCCCACGGTAGCGAGGCATTGTGAGGCCAGCGCAAGATGAGCAACAAGGCACGGTGAGGCACAGGCAGGTGCCACACAAGGCAAATAGTGAGGCACGCAAACGTGCACCAAGGACGTGAGGTGCAAGCAAGTGCCCACCACAAAGGCAGGTGTAGGTGGCATGAGGCAACGTATGACAAACAAGGCACAGGGTGAGACAGTAGGCTAGATGTGCGGCCAAAAAGGCACGTGTGGACTCAGAGACAACCGTGCACACATGAAGGCATCAGTGGGGTGTCATAGGCAAGTGGCCACCACAAGGCCGGTGAAGGCAAGGCAAGGTGCCCAAGAAAGACAGGCACAGTGAAGGATAGGCGCTAGAGATGACGCGTTATTGACCCGGACTTAGCCCGACACGCATGGTGAGAGAGATATAGAGGCAAGGAGACGACAAGGGCATAGTGAAGAATGGACAGCAAGCTCCGTGCCTCAACTAGATAGGAACCCAGAGGTATACGGTCAAGGCAGGTGGAGCTAGAATCTGGCGAGAGACGCATGGTAGAACGAGGATAGTGGGATATCTGTAAACCCAGACATGTGCAGTACGCGCCATCCACACAAGGGCACGGTGATGGCGGCCTCCAAGGCAATAGGTGTCCTAACAAGGCACAGTAGATAGGTCAGAGGAAACGTAGGACCTCTCACACACAGGGTCATGGTAGATGCACGATTATTAGAATGCCATAACTTTAACGTTTTTTAAGGCACCTTAGAGAGCGTACTAACCCTAAAATGTAGCTATGAAAGTCGTCTTTATATGCAGCAAGGCACGCACTCTCACACTACGAACCACTCTGTGACGGTCACTTTGTATTAATCAGTTAAAAAACGGTGCTAGAGAAACGTTGTCATAGTTTAATCTGATTTAAAGTGATTCACGATCATTTTCCGGTTTTGGTTTAAAGCAAGAATATTATACGAAGTTTACAACAATGAACAATAGATGAAGTATAGAACTTCAAAATATATATAACAAACTCGTTCTTAACCTAAATCTTGCAAATAAAAGCATAAGGTTAGTTATAGTAAACGGAAACGAACGAAAATCCTTTGCCTTGACTCGCTATCACCTGCACAGACAAGAGAAAACAAGTTGTTAGTTCGATGATTAAACACGAGCGAGTAGAAATCCGTGTTCGCCATTGACTCGCTAATAGAGATAAGAAATCGTTAGTATTTGGGATCAAGTGAGCTCACACTCACACCAATAACACACTTCACAATTGAAACACGAATCCAGAACAAGACCAAGAAACCCTTCGAAACAACTGTAAAAGATTACATATTACTGAAACGATTAAAAAGATGAGTTTCTACATTGTGTAAATTATATTAAAACTCATTAACAATTACAGTTAATCAATTAAGAGAAGAGTGAGAAAACATCTATCTGGACGAGCCTAATCATCAGAAATTACCTTGTTTCGGGGTTGTTTGATTCGAAAGAGAATCGATGCTTTGAATTACAAAACGAATGTGTTTTAAGAAGTTTTTAGAGAGAGAGAGAAGTAGACGGTATGTCTCGGGAAAGTGTGTGTGGACTAAGCAAGGCAAGGGTGTATTTATAGGCACCCCCCCGAGGCAAAAACGAGGAAGGAAAAACCCTGCGTATATACGCAGAGCGCGCTTGCGTATACTACGCAGGTAGCCCTGCAGTATATACGCAGGTGGTCCTGCGTATATCAACGCAGATGTGCCTGCGTGATATACGCAGAGAGGCATGCGTATATACGCAGGCTCGTGCGTATATACCTCCTCCATGGTATATACTATGTTTCCCAAAGACCTCGTATAATTTTGTAATTTCCTGCCGTTTTATTCGTGATTTCCCTTGGATTCGAGCGACGCACCTAGACACCCTTGCTCTTCACCAGCAAGGAGTTCATGTGTTATATACACGACAGGTCAACGCTACTTTCCGGAGATATTTTTTTTGTCGAGTAATTTTGCATTTTTTTCCTCGGCTCAATTTTTTCTGCGGATATAAAAACTTATAAAATCACATAGAAATAGTAGAAAAATCAGAAGAATAATCTAAAAATACTGTGAACTCAGAAAACATGTGAAGAGTGTGATGCAAAGTGGAAATTATGGAGATCACCAATATACACTTTTCTTTAAAAAATCCTAGAAAATAGAAAAGAAAACGATAAATAGAAATAATTAAAATAAATAAGAAGAAAATGTCTTTTGCACCCAATCCTCCTCTACTATTGGTCCTTTGCTCAACAGTTCCGAGTACTGACCCCACGTATTTCCAACTTTTGTGAGTTTCAAAGCGATCCTTTTCTAACAGTCGAAAACAATCCCGCGACGACGCGTATGGTTTTCATCACTGATTTACTCTTTTCGCGCGACGCACCACATCTCTCTTCACCTGCGCTATCGATACTAACAACAGTATTTGTTTTTTCTTTTTTAGTTGATATTTGGTTTGAATCCATTAATCTTATAATTTCTCTCTTCTGCTTTCCTCAAGTAAATTGTTGGCAGAAGACACTTTAGGCAAATTCCCGTATTCATAGACTCAAAATTCTTTGTAGGGCTAACTTTTTATTTTAGTCTAATGATGTGGAAGGGTCAGTAAACGCCGAGTTGTTGTTTAGGCCTTTGGTGAGACATGGTATATTGGATTGGTACAATGTACTTATCGTTACATTGTGTAAAGATATTATTGACATAAACTAACTACAAATTTATCGAAGACTTTTTCATTCATTTTGTTTAACTTTTTTATTTGCATATTCTTTAATAAATAACTTGATAGCCATGTGTTTCAGGATGATTTTGAGAACAGAAGGCACCCATATCGGTTGACACTGTTGATGGATGTGAAACACAAAAGTATGGTGAGATGACAATATTTGTTCGAGTATTGTGTGTGTGTTATATTGGGATCACAGCACAAAAGAGCGCGAAGATGAAAATATGTTTCTTCGAGTGTTGTGGGTGCAGGCAGCTGCCAATCGTACTACGAGAAACCACATTAGAACAGAGAGAGAATAGTTAAAGGGCAAGGCACACATCGAGATCGCCGGCTCCACACCACCGGTGTGGGGACCCCCGAGAGCGTCAGCCACCTGCCGCCAGCCCCCCACCGGTCCACCACACGCGCGCTCAGGCGACCCGCCCGGGTTGTACAGGGGTACGGTCAGTGCTGTGGAGATGGCCGATTCTTCCGTGTGAGGACGGGGGAAGTGGTTTATTGAAGACTCAAGTTGTGATGTTTTGCGGCCTAAGAATGATGAGCAAAAGAAAAAATTGGAATCAAGACAAAGGAATGGCCTTAGTGAGGACCAAGCAAAGCTGATGAGACACAAACAAAGCTTTGATGGCGACACAAAAGGAGTTGAGTGAAACCAAAAAGACCCCTATTGGTAAAGCACTCATTCTTTCTTAGCTTCAAAAACAAGTGGAGTCGTTCATTGCAAGGTTCTACCTCCTCGCGCCTTTAATCCATCCGGAAGCCGATGTGAAATTATTTCAACACCATTGACTTGTTTTAGGTAGCAGTGCTTCTTAACATAGGCGTAGATTATTTTTGCAATATAATTGTGTAAGTCACACTTTGTTATCGAAACAAACTCAAGTTATATTTTTGACATGGGCCCCTATGTCTTGTTCAATTGAAATTTGCTGATTGAAACAAACTTTTTCCGGAACTGAACTTATTAGTTCTGAATTGAACGTTATTTTTACTGAATTAAAACTTATGGTACAGAATTGGAACTTATTTTATTGAATCTGAAGTTATTATTATAGGGAATACTCCTTTAACAGAATTTCTTAATGGATTATACTTAAATTTTTATGAATTGACTTATTTTATTGAACTGAACTTATTTTTTTACTGAAAACTTTCTTTAAATTAAGTTGACGAGAATAGGGCCTTACAATGTATAGAGGATTTTCTTGTTTGTTGGGACTGTGGTATTTTGAATATACTATTTATGGTACTCTAATTGTAACTGTTGGTTATTTGTAATCAGAATGAAATCGAAAAATGTAATTTGCTTTAATTACGCCCTTGATTTGGTTTGAAGATACTTCTTGGTGTGCATACATTAAGCACAGGCAAGTCGTGATGTTTGAAAGTAGGAGTTGTGCTCTAAAATTAGTGAACTGATTTAAATAATTCCATCTTAACTTAGGGGACGGATTAAATAAAATTCGATCTCTAACCAAACATTATTATGAACAACAAGTAAATCAAAAAATTACGGACGAAATTTAAGAACTTCGTCACCCAGTAGCGGATAAGATTGTTGAATTTCGTCCCAACATTGGGCAGATAGATATGTAGAAGTTGTTGTCACTAAAATAAACATCAAAAAAAAATATTTTTAATACATACAAACTATGAAATGGAAAATAAAAGTCTGTCCCTATCCTAGCGACGGATATTAAAAATACCGTCTAAACAAGACATACAAAATAAATATTTCATGGTCAATCCATTTAGGGACGAAAAACATGAATCCGTCTCTAATATTAGTAAGAAACAAGCAAATTCTGTCCGCTAATTTAGGGACGGATTTGTCTTTGCATGCGCTAAAATTTAGAGATGGGAAATTAATTATCCGTCACTAATTTAGGGACGGAAAATATAGATCCGTCCTAAATTTTAGGGAACGAAAATTAAAATCCGTCCTTAAATATAAAGGACAGGAAGAATATGAAATCGTGTCACGTAGTATTTTGAAATGCGGATTTTGCTCGAATGTTTATTATGCGTTCTTAATTAGGAAACGGATTTTGGTAATCTTGTCCACTGGATTTGTAGAAATTAGTAAAAAACGAAACTTTCAGAGATGGTTTTTTCCGTCACTAATTTTTGTCCCTAACAAATATTGTGACCGAAAATTGTTGATTTTAGGACGGATTTTGGTCCGTCGCGTAGAAGCGCTTTTTTTTTTGTAGTGTATTACTAAATTATGCATTATTGTTAATATCAGTCATCTATTTGTCAATAATTTAAATTATCATAATCATTTTATCTGTCAGCTAACAAATTAGTTATTTTCAATAATTATAGTTGAAACTGAGCTGAACGGAGTTTTGGAATAGAACTGAAAATAAGCTAAAGTAACAAGCTATAGTACGTGGCAAAAGCAAATTGGAAATACTCCATCTGTTTTCAATAATGATTTTGGTGTATTTACTGTTCATTGACATTTTCCAACACAAATTTTGGTATATTTAAAGATTTATAATTTTATATTGTTAATATATGGATTGGTTAATAAGAATATAATGTATTATATTAAGAAAGAATCACTTGAAACAAAAAATAAAAAAAGAAGAATCAACTAGGTCCACAACTAACAATAAATTTATTAAATATATATTCATACATACATAAATCGATGATTCTTTCTATATTTGAATAGTTAAAAAATACTAGGTTTTTGAGTGACAATGTTTATTACAATAGTATGGAATTGAGGAGTACTAGGTTTTGAGTGACAATGTTTATTAGGCACAAAAAACTGAAACAATAAAATTGCGGTGATGAATATATCGTCGAAGGTTTCGAAGCAGGCAGGCCAAAGCGGAATGACCGGATTGTGAGGTCGCTTGTTGGAAACAGTTGGTCAGGGAGACACTGAAACTTGTGTTGACCATGGTGATATTTAAAAATTCCAGGATTCAATCTAATGAATTGGAATTCTAAAAGTTTTACAATCCAAAATCAATTAAGGTTTTTCGATATTCTATCTCGGAGGTAGGATCTTAATTTTGTAAGATATTCATGACCTTGACGTACTTTGTTTTAAACTAAAATTAGTAGAACCTTAATAGCGATTCTACGATCAACCCAAGTTCAACAACCAATTCAATAAGCGTTATCATAAAATATATACTTTTGAAATATCTTCTTCATGTTAGCAATTATAATTTCAAATTTCATCATAAATAATAATCTTAATCATATTGGAAACTTATATTAACGACCATCATTCGGATATTCTTGAGCTACCTCATATTATTTGTATTATTCTTATCATTTTGTGCCCTTAGCAAGGACAAACCATTTTTTTAGTTATATGTTTATTAAAATGACTATTTGGTTTATTATATTTTTGCATTGTTATTTTTTTTTTATTTGGTAAAATCTTACAATTTAGACTGATCGATTTTACGATCTGATCCTATCAACCTTTTCGATCAATGGTAAGGTTCCTCGGATTCTAGCAACTATGGTGGTTTGGATAGTTCGAAATTTTTTTCATACAAATTTGTGATGATGTTTCTACTACTTTATTTAGTTTGTTATTCTGGTGCATACATGATCGGTAATAAACATTAATTATTAATATTTTGTTCGGAGAACGTGTTGCGCTTCAATGGAGATCTTATGTTTCGATAATGTTCGAGCTCAACTTCAACATGCAGATATTTTTACTAAGGTGGGTGTCCAGTGAACGGTTTGAGTTTTTAATAAAGTCAACCAGTGCACATGATTTCCTCGCATTAGATTGAGTTAATAGAGTAATAAATGCCTAAATTGTAATTATACAATCGTGTAATGGTTTTAGAGCACTCAGATGGGGGGGGGGGGTTTAATTATGATTAATAGCATTAAAATAATTTTTTTCCTTATTGTTTCAGATGTGTGTGAGGAACATTGGGCTGGTTCTTGGTAGCAGCGGAATATACACAGTAGAAAATAGAGGAAACAACAAGATTTACAGAGGTTCATCAGGCACAATTTGGCTTACGTTCTGTCTCTAAACCTCTAGATGTTGTTTTATTAATTATGCTCCGAAAAATAAGAGCAGCCTCCCCTGACTAATGAGGAGAATTTTTTACTCAATCAAGAACAAATTTTGTTTATGTAAAATTACGCTCATCAATACATTCTTACTAATTATAGTTTAAAAATCAACCCCT
>SNQN01012240.1:0-16536 GCA_008642245.1 Bassia scoparia
CAATTGGCATAATTTTCGATATTAAATTGCAACTTCCAAGTAAATCTCAAATTTGGAGTAGTAAAATTACTTGGATATGGGATTTGATGAGCAAACAAATACTTTTTAAGCAATTTCTCTAAGCAACAATGGAGTTTTTGGAGTATTTGAGAAGAGCAAAGCAAAAGACAACGCAACAAATAAGCCAAAGTTTTTCGAGCCATTTTTCGTGGGCCCACTTTTACGCGCGAAGCCCGTTGCATTCAAATGTCATTGGTACTTCTCGGGAATTCCATCCAACTTTCAAAGTCATGCACAACAACCAAAATTCCCCTAAGCAAGCAAAATGGGACCAAAAGTCGTCAAATCGCTACAAAAAAACACTTATAGAGATACGACAAGCCGTAGTCCAATGCAAAGTCACAACGAAGCAATAGCCACGATCAAGTGAAGATCAAAAGTAGATCAAAGTCAAAGTACACATTCTCTAATGAAAGTTACATCATCCTCATAAAGGCCAAGCGTTAGCCCGATTTGTGCATATGCAATGCAAGCATCTACAAAAAGACATTGCTATACGCAATCGTGGCTATACGCGACGTTACCTACATTTTAATTTTCCCGGACGACTAGTCGAGATGGGATACAATAGATCAAGAAAGCACCAGCAAAAAGACATTCGATATACGCGATCGTGGCTATACGCTGCGTTATTATGTTAATTTTCCCTTACGACTAGCCGAGATGGGATAAAGCACGCATCAGTAAAAACACATTCGCTATACGTGATCGTGGCTATACGCTGCCTTAGTACTATATTAATGTTCCCGGACGACTAGCCGAGATGGGATAAAACGGATCAAGTAAGCACCAAGTCCAAACGGAGGCATCAATACGGACACCATTTGATCTTCCCCAAAGGAGTCTAAACGGAAGCATCGATACGTACACCGCAACAATTCCCCATGAAGTCCTAATAGAGGCATTGGAGTGGAAATTGAGATAGAAGTTCCCCAGCAAAGGATCACTAGTGGAATCAGAACCATAGGTGAAGATACTATCAGCTCTCACAAAAATCCCGAGGTGGAAGCATAATCAGTACTCGCAAGAATCGCCAATGGAATCAGGACCATAGGCGGAAGCACGAAATCTCTGGTGGAAACAGAACCAGAGGTTGAAACGTAAGCAAAAGCGATAGGACCAGCGGCACGGAAGCAAGCGACATGCAACCGCAGGTGTAGGTAAAACTAATGCGTTTGTTTTGCAAGCACCAGCTACTTCGACTTTTGTTTTACGAGATTTTACTCTCTACAAACTCAGCCAAAGTGGGGGCTTCTAGCCCATGATCGCCAATGATAAGACACTCCTCGCAACACATAGATCAAATCAAGAGAGTTAAGACCCTGACAGGCCCTAAAAAAGCCAAATTCTCTTACACCGAACACCTCTTCTAGGTATTTAGAACCTCAAAAAGTAAGTTATACAAATAATTTTAAATTATTTTTAGACATTTGCTAGAACTTTTCAAGATTTTTCAGATTTTTCTAAGAATTTTTTGCGGTTTTTTGGAGTTTGCTACAATTAAATTAATTTTGCAATAATTAATTAAATGATCAAAACAGTTCCAAAATTTAAGAAATTTTAACAAAAAAATACTAAATTTCACAAGGAATTTTTACGTATTTTTTCCATAATTGTTCGATTTATGGTTTTATATTTACGAATTTTTTAGGTAAAAACACAAAACCGAGCAAAGCGGGCCATCCTTGGATATTTTACCTCGAGACAAGCGTCTCGATGAAGCAAAATATCCCGAGAATCATCCCGAGGTAGCGACTTCCTTTACACAACGCACTTCTTTTGGGAACCTGCGGAACCCATTTTAAGCCTTGCCTATAATTGCATAAAGCAAGGCGAAGGACTCCATGTTTGGTAGTGCACCAAAGGTCTGGATAAGGGTGAAGTAGTGCACAGCACCCCCCCGCATCTAGCGGCCTCTACTCAGTTAATGCAAGTTCATTGTCCGAAAGACAACAGCAAACAGGTTTCCGTTTTAATAGAATACTATGCGGGTTGTTTAATAGAATACTATGCACATAGTGTCTAGTTTGTTGTGGCATGTGTTGTTAATTTCGTATTCCAGGAGCCTAATGGGTTGTCCATAATTATCTTATTAGGCGTGAAACACAAAATTTGCAGGTCTTTGTTAAAGCATATTATCGTTGTGAGACAAGCATGCAAGCACTCGTGCGAAGAATTTAAAATTATGCATTAAGGTTGCTTTTAATTTGAATTGTCAAATCGTTTGTTAATCAATATTATGTGCAAATTACATTGAAATTCGAATTTCTGAACAAGCATGCAAAAGGGGGTTTAAAATTGAGACGTTGGCCTCAAACCTACCTCGTCACACGATGTCGAAGACCAAGAACACTGACCCTTAGGAAACCTTGTCGAACCTTAGAACTCTTGGAAACCTCTTAGATCTATTGCAAAAGAGCCTTTGAATAGGCTTTTATGTGTTTGAATTGTGTTTGAGAGTGTTTGTGAGAGAGAATAAGAGAGAGAGAGAGAGAGAGAGAGAGAGAGAGAGAGAGGTTGACGAGTAAGAGAATGTAAGTCCAAAGCTAAAAGTTCGTAAAATGAATGGAGAAGGCTCCCTATTTATAGGCAAGGGTCGAAATTGGCCAAAAATAGGTATGTTTTGGGTGCAATTGCGCCAAATAATAGCTTGGATTTTTGTCGTTTGCTTGCCTCGAATAGCGTTATTGCGATTGTATAATATCATAATATAATCGTATGTGATGTTATACGATTATTATTCGATATTATTGGGATTGTGTCGGATTTTATTGCGATATTCGAGATTATTTTACCTCGAATAGCGAGATTGTATTGAAAAAATATCGTAATATAATCGTATAAAATATATACGCGGTTTTATACGATAATAGTTGATATTATTGCAATTATGGCTGATATTACCACGATGCTCCGGATTATCGGCTCCCTCGGGACGCGTGTCTCAAGGCGAAAATTGCACGATGGCCCCCTATGCTCGTTTTTCGTTTTTGCATAAGAAATTCATAAATATTAAACCATAAATCGAAAAATTATGGAAAAAAGATGTAAAAATTCCTTGTGAATATTAGGGAGCTATGCTACAATTTTGTGAATTTAGGAATTGTTTTCATAGTTTAATTAATTATCGCAAAATTAATTAAATTGTTGAAAATTCCGAAAATTGCCAAAAATGCTTAGAAAAATTCCGAAAAATTCTAGAAAAATGTTTAAAAATAAGTTAAAATTATTTGAAGATTAAAACTTATTTTTGAGGTGCTAAATACCTGGAATAGGTGTCCGGTGCAAGGGAATATGCCTTTTTTAGGGTCTGTCAGGGTCCTAGCTCTCTCGATTTGACTTGTGTGTTGCGAGGGATATCTTATCATTGGACTTTTCGGACTAGTGACAAATGTATGTATCTACAGAAGCCCCCACTTTGGCTGAGGTTGCATGTTGCTTGCTTGCTTGTCTTTGTTGCTAACACTTTTGCTTACGTTTGCACCTATGGTTCTAATTCCACCGGGGCTCCGTGCTTCGATCTTTGGGGAATTCCACCTTTGGTTTTGATTCCACAGGGGATTTTCTGCTAATAGGTTGTCCACTTCGATACTTCCGTTAGGACTTCCTATGGTACTATTATCTCAATGTCCACTCCGATGCCTCCGTTAGGACTTCCTGGGAATTATTGCGGTGTCCGTATCGATGCATCCATTTGAACTTCTTTGTGGAAGATGAAATGGTGTCCATATCGATGCCTCCGTTTGGACCTGGTTCTTGCTTGAATATTCTTTAACCCATCTCGGCTAGTCGTCCGGGAAGATTAACATACTCGTAACGCAGGATATAGCCACGATCGCATATAGCGAATGTCTTTTTGCTGGTGCGTGCTTGATCTGTTCTATTCCATCGCGACTAAACGTCCGGTAGAACTCAAATGTAGGTAACGTCGCGTGTAGCCACGATTGCGTATAGCAATGTCTTTTTACTGGTGCGTGCTTGATCTGCTGTATCCCACCTCTGCTAGTCGTCCGGGAGAATTAAACTTGAAGTAACGTCGTTTATAGCCACGATTGCGTATAGCAATGTCTTTTTGTAAATGCTTGCATTGCGTATACACAATCGGACTAACGCTTGGCCCGTGCAAGGATGATACGACTTCGATTAGGGACTGTGTGGTTTGCCTTCGATTTGCTTTCGACCTTTATTTGATCATGGCTATTGCTTCGTTGTGACTTTGCATTCGCTTACGGCTTGTCGTAGCTTCGTAGATGTATTTTTGTAGCGATTCGATGACTTTCGGGCCCATTTAGCTTGCTTAGGGGATTTTGGTCATTGTGCATGACTTTTAAAGTTGGTTGGAACTCCCGGGAAGTACCAACGACATTTGAACTCCCGCGCGTACACAAGTGAGCCCATGAGAAAGGCTCGAAAATCGAGCTAAAAATAGGCAAAAGCTGGGCGTAGTTACGCCCAGCATTCGACCTATTTTGTTCGAATTTTCGTGCCTTATTTGGTACCTTTTCCTCATTTTCCACTTGCCTCTTGCTTTTTCTATTGCAAAATCTCTCTAAACTCCATTACTACACCTTGGAAATGCTTAAAAAGGCTCTATTTGCCCATCAAATCCGATGTTCAAGTAATTTTACTACTTCAAACTTGAAATTTACTTGTAAGTTGCAATTATAATACTCAAAATCATGCCATTTGAATATGCTTGGCAATTTGTGCAATTGAATTGGGGCTTTCTCCCTTGCTTGTGTATGCTTGAAATTGTTGAATGCTTTGGATTATTCAAGCTTGTGTAAGTCTTATGTAACTTGTTTCATCAAATTTGGTGCAAATTTGAATGAGTCATGCCATTGTAAGCTTACTACTTGAAGAAGATGATGAATAGTAGCTTGCTATGCCCATGCCTTGTTGAATTATGCATATCCCTTATTTATTCTAGCTTATTGATGATTGAATAAATCTTCCCATGCTTATTTGCAACAATGTGGATGCCCAAGTATGATTTCACCGGTGTAAGTAGCTTAAAGCTTGAAAAAAATTAAAGCACTTGTTAATGGTGATTACTTGCTAAATTGAGGATTATGGCATATGAGTGAGCGTATACACGTTCTTGAAATTCACGTTGCGTATAGAATTTGTGAGTGGAATTGTGCATTCCGTTAGGCATGTAGATTTACTAGGGAGAAGAAGTGCTCTTTCTCGCCTTTCTAGTTGCTTGCCTATTGTTCCAACTGCTAGGAAATTGTGCATCTCCTTCGACTATTGTTGTGTTGATTAGCTGTAAGCCCCCAGAGGGCCTTTCATTTGTGTGCGGGATGTCCAATTTTAACCGTTATGTTGCCCGTTTGTTTTCTGAATCTTTGACTGATTCTTCTTCTAGCATGCTAGTGCGAATAGCAAAATAAGTGCGCAGTTCCCGTCATAGATAGAGGGCGACCAACTGGGATAACTCTGTGTTATGCTACTCCCAAAATCATCACGTTTATATCCGCCCGAGGAATGGACGAGTATGTTGCCTTTAATTGTCTTATTGTCTTGTTTACTAATTCTTGTATCATCTCTTGTGCAGAGCGATTACCATACTCGGACGTACGGGACCTCTCATAAGATTGGTGATATCTTTTGTAGAGAGTTTTTTCGAGCGCCGTGGAGGAGTATGGGACATCCTCAGGCAATGTGGCTTCATGGATTTTGTTCTCAACCTTGTTAGTTAGTCATACTCACTGACACCCAATATTCTAGTGTTCGACCTGATGGAGTGATTTTGGGACAACACGAACACCTTTCACTTCCCGTGGGGGAACTGGCTGTGACCCCCTACGATTTTTCTATGTTGACTAGGGTTGCTTTCATGGAAAAGCTTGTCCCTTTGGGTGATGAGATCAGGCTTTCTGATCCTTGTTTGAATGAGTGGTTGTGTCCGATTGCTTCCTGTCTACCAGATGAAAGCGTGGATAATCGAGCATCACAGAGCATGCTCATTGAGGGCTTGGAGCTGACCGGTATCACTGATGAGAAGTCAACCAGGATCTTTATACTTGTGATGCTTTGCACAGCATTGTGTCGTGATAAGGGCATGGGGAGCGAAATTCAGCTTCGTTTTCTTCCTATTCTGGAGGATCTTTCTATTGTTGCCTCCTATGACTGGTGTGGATTTAGCTATGCTGCTCTGATGCATTCTATGAGGTTATACTACCGTTAGGTGGATGACGCTGCGATCCTTGCACTGGCTGGCTGCTTGAGAGTGCTCGAGGTAATTTTCGTTGACTTTTACCGCTTTGTTTGCATTTAATTTGCTTTTGTTGCCTGACCCCATTGGTTGTACTTGCAGTTCTGGGCTTATGAGTACTTTCCACGCATCGGTTTGGTGCCTAGGTTGGATCCTCAGGCACAGCCCGCTAGACGGTCGGTGATGATTCCGTGGACACCACGAGACACTCCATCTTGGACCGGTGGGCTTCAACAGCCGAGGAGGATCCTTCGCTGCCTGAACCCAGTTGGGGTGAGTTGTGCTGCCCTTTACTTATATGCTTTTATTGATTGCTTTGTGATTTTAACCACATTTTGCTACAGGTCGAGTGGCGCCCATGGAGGCGAGTGGGGAATGCGAGACCGATAAGGCTCGGTGCAGCAACTGAGCTCGCCAAGAGGCGATGTCTTTTTTTGGAACCTCATGGGCCAGTCTGGTACCTTAGGGAGCGAGTAGTGAGGCAGCAAAACCTTTCTGCACCTACAGTGCCTCAAGATCCTCCAGTTACTATGATAGATGAGGAGCTGTTGGTCACCACGCTGTCCAACGACTTGAGTCATCGTGAGGCGGTGGAGTACCATCTCCTGCTGAATGATAGGGTTAGGAAGCTTACGCGCGTTTTATTGAGGAGCGACTAGCCCCCCGAGTCGAGCAAGTTGGTGAGGTATGAGTCTTGCTTATCCAAACCTTTTCTTTGCATTTGCTTTCCACTTGTTGTGCACTAACTTTGACTTGGCTCTTGCAGCCTGATTATGACCTCGGTGAGATCCCCTTTGCTGACTCATGGATTCGTCCTGACCTGGAGGTGTTCATTAGGCTTGCCCCTCCGGCCGCTAGACGTGCTTAGTACTCGATGCCCCTTATAGCTGGTCAGGTAGGGAACACTTCGATTTTACCTTTTCATGCCAGTATTCATTCATGTGCTTACTTGCCTGTTTTGCAAAATAGATGCCTCGGGTAGGCGTTATGAGGTTGTTGGGGATAATAGATGCTTGGAAACATGCCTATTGTTAGTTGAGAGACTTAGTAAGTGCATTAAATCTCGTGTTTTCATGGTTTTGTAGGGTCAGGAACCCGTTTTTTGACTTGAAAATCCTTGAGCAGGTTCGTAAGAGCGACGATGAGGATGTTGATGACGACGACGTACAGATGAGAACAGTCCCTAACCGTTGAGGAGCTACAACTTCCCGTTCTCGAGCCGGACCGTCATCTTAGTTTACCATACCGGGAACCTCTACTGTAGTTCCTTTCCTTGATGAGCTGTTGGACGAGTCTGCCTTGCAGGTGCTAGAGTCACTTCGTTTTTCGACGTGTTGCGAGCTGTAGATGTACTTGTTACCTGTAGGTAAAGGGGTTGAACCTAGCTTTTCATTTGTTTTTTTTAGGACTTAGCTTAAACCTGCTAAGACTTATTTGTTGACTTTTGCTCGACTTGACATGACTTGACTCTATCTTAGCTTAGACTCGAGTGCTTGTGTAAATATGACTAAACTCGTGTATGATTCTAGGCATAGCTCGTTTTCATAATGCTGAGCTTCGATTACAATTTGCAAAAGCCAACTTCCTAACTATATGCAATGCATGTAATTATTTCGAAGATGACGTCGATCGTCTTGTGTTGTTGTGTAGGTTGCGTTGCGTTGTTGAGGCGAATGTCAGATCGTTCTCTCTTGAAAACGCAGGGTAGGACCTATATTGGATCAAGAACTGCATGATATCATGCATGGGAGCACCTAAAAGGAGCAAAAACAAGCCCAAATTCGATTACACCCAGAATCGAGTTGTTTTTGTTCGATTTTTTATTTTTGGCAACTTTGTCCGGCCTTGTTGCTTATAAATAGGGATTTATGTACGCCCTAATTCATTCATTACAGCCTCTTTAGTGCTTAAAAACCTCTCTTACATTGCTTTGAACTTCATTTAATTCATTATATCAAAGAATTTGCAACAAATCAAATGAAGAGAGACTTTGTTAATGCTTTGAATGACGTGCTTCGAAACTTGGATGCTCCTGAATGGGAGGACCTTACAAGGCTGAATTTAGATGTTCTCTAGACTTTAGGATATGTAAATCTCGATACAAACCTTCTTTATGCTGCCATAAGACTGTGGAAATTGACGCACTGTTTTCATCTTCGGGACAAGGAAATTGTTCCTTTGCTTGAGGAACTTGGTGCTATTATTGACTGGCCTGTTGTAAGTCTTCCTTGTATCCCTAATACTGTTGATTGCTTTGTTGACGAATATGAGTGATACTTGAGACATAGTCCAACTGTTTCACGAGGCATAGTGCAGGGTCGGGAAATTGATTTTCATGCACTAGTTGACTATATTGCTAGTGATGCTTCTTGCTGTAGAATTTATCGTAGACGTGCAATTATGATCTGCTTGTTTGCACGTTTCTTGTTTGTGCATCGCAAGCCGAATGTTGGTCATTCTAGAATTATTTCTATTATTGAGCAATGTGAGGCTAGTCGTACTCCTATGCCGTATCACACGAGGGAGTTATTCATGATGCTCGACCGCCTTAAGAAGGATGCGCATACGAACTTATCTGGATGCCATATTTTACTACAGGTACACTATTTTGTTTATATATTTGAAAAATAGTGCATTTATACAAATATTATTGCTTGTTTGTTGATGTGATGACTAAATATTGCACATGTAGCTGTTTCATGACAGATTTGGCTGATGGAGCATTTGAGCGTAGTTGAGGCGCCCCAAAATCCTGTCAAATATTCTGCTAAGGGATTCTTTTTTCGTAAGACGGTCCATGTCAACAAATCTCAACATGAGTGAATTCTTATCCTTGTTGACCGTGGTATTCTCGTGCGGTGGACTGTACCTTGGTGGGGTATTAGGATTATGGTGCATATTCGCTTGTCTTCATATGTGCGCGTGGATAACATGACTGTGTTGGCCTTTTATTTCCCTTTAGGGGTGATGATGAGGCAATTTGGGAAAGTTCAGCTTTTTCCCGCTGTTGATACAATTCATCCTGAAGACAAGCACTTGCATTCGGGCAATGCAATAGAAGGGGAGAAGTACTAGGAATCCCACTCTACACTTTAAGTGACCCTACTTTCTCGAGGTGACCGCAAGATTTCTGCTCATTACCGTGTCTGGATGAATGCCACTGATGGGATGAGCCGTGTTGAGGCAAGACATGCGGAGCATAAAGACCATTACAAAAGTAAGAGACCGAATTGTGACTTTACTAACATCCCTGCTGCTAAGTCTAGAGCTATTTCTGCTAAGGAGAGACTTGGTCTTAAGAAGTTGCCAGTTTGGAGTAAGCTTGAAAGACATCCTAGTTTGAGGATTGACTGAATTGTTGTTGAAAGAAGACTTAGGCCTAAAGAGATGCTTGGAGGTGACGCTAAAGGAAAAGGGAAGGCTGCTGTGGAAGAAAGACCCAAGAGATGCAAATGGGTGAGGAAGCCTAAAAGTGAAAGCTCAAGTACAAAGGAGGACGATTCCAAGGAGCAAGAAGAGGAGAGGAAGGAGTGATTTCTTTTTTCCACAATTGTTGTTTAATTTAATGTTTGTTTTATTAATGAGTTAATAAAGTTATTGGCCTGGGAGCCGCTTTTGCATGTAATAAGTGAACTTGGAACTTGAAGTTTCCTTCTACATTGTAATTGCTAGATTTTAATTACAAGTAGTACTAAATTACAAACTTGCATTGCTTTTTATACATTTTTTTTACTTTGAGCATGTCGAATAAAACTTTGGCCAATTGTTGCTTGACTGTTGTTCACTTGCTAATCCCAAAACAAGTAGGGCAATTGTTATTTTGGTCGAGCCCCAGGGCGAGGCTGCCTAAGTATCCATAAGGAATCAGGCCAACCGTAGTTCTGATGCATGATGCTATTGTGCTGCTGAGACGCAGTGCACGTCTATGCCTTAGAAGTAGTATTTCTTGAGCTAGTCTAAGTTGGTGAGGTTATAGAAATTATCACCGTTTGTGTCCATTAGCTGAACTGCCCCTTTTGGTAAGATCTTTTTGACAATGTAAGGACCTCCCAATTAGAATGAAACTTGCCTCGAGGATCTAGGACTGTTTTGCGAAGTGTTTTAAGAACCAAATCATCTTCTTTGATGCCTCGTGATTTGACTCACTGGTTGAAGTACCTTTGAACCCTCATTTGGTATGCTTGCACATGATGCAAGGCTACTAGTCGTTTTTCGTCGAGCAAAGCTAACTCGTCGAATCTCGCCCTTACCCATTCTGCCTCTGGGAGTTCGCTTTCTAAGACAATGCGTATACATGGGATCTCTAGTTCTACTGGCTGAACAGCTTCGACACCATAGACCAGTGAGAACGGAGTAGCTCCTGTTGAAGTGCGAATAGATGTCCGGTAAACGCATAGAGCAATGTGTAGCTTTTGCAGCCAATCTTGATAATTCTCCGTCATCTTAGAGATAATTGTTTTGAGATTTTTGTTAGCTGCTTCGACTGCCCCATTGGCTCGCGGCCTGTATGGTGATGACTTGTGGTGTTGATTCTTATACTTGGCAATCAGATCCGCACATTCTGCTTGAAAGTGGGTGCCGTTGTCACTAATGATTTCATGAGGGACCCCATAGCGACAAATGATGTTGTATTCTATGAATTTTCCCACGAGCTTAGGTTGGAGCTTAGCATATGACGCTGCTTCAACCCACTTTGTGAAGTAGTCTATGGCCACAAGTATGATTTCATGATCTCCTTGCCCGGGCGGCGTAATCTTCCCTATTATGTCTATCCCCCATGTAGTGAAAGGCCATGGAGAGACAAACGTGGATAGGAGAGACGGAGGAACATGTTGTACATTAGAGTATTTTTGGTAGGTGCCGCACGTACGAACGTATTTCATGCAATCCCTTTCCATGTTGGTCCAGTAATACCCTCATTTTGATGATCATAGAGGCCAGGAGCCTGCTATTCATGTGGGTGCCACAGATCCCGTCATGGACGTGCTCCATGACTGTTTTGCTTATTTGTTGAGTTATGCAAAGTAGGTGGAGACCATTGTAGTGGCGCTTGTAGAGTTCTTTGCCTTGAAGTAGGTACTGAGATGCTAGACGCCTCAGAGCCCTTTGTTGCTTTTTTGTTGCACTACAAGGGTATTCGCTAGTTTCTAGGTAGTCTTTGATGTCTTTGTACCATGGCTCTTTTGGATCGAGGTTGGGAACCTCATTTGTTTCGTCTAAAGTGTAGACGCATGCTTGTTCTTGTCTTCGCGCAATGACTATGGGAATTTGGGCCACGGAACTCGGAATTCGCACCATGGATGCGAGTTTTGCTAGTACATCTGCAAATTGATTGTCTTCGCGCCATAGGTAGGTGTATTCGACTTCATCTACCTGAGATGCAATGTTCTCAAGATAGAACTGATACGGAGCATTGCTTTCACTTCGTATCTTCCATTGGCCTGAAATCTAGTTTATGGTGAGTGTGGAATCACCATATACCCGTAGCTTGTTTACGTTAAGCGCAACGGCAACTTGCAGACCTAGAATACATGCTTCGTACTCTGCGGCATTGTTAGTGACGTCGAAGTCAATTTTGACTAAATTGGAGTGTCCTCCTCTTATGGTCCGATTAGAAACACTTCAACTCCACATCCCTTTTGATTAGATGCGCCATCGAAGTTTAACGACCAACTTTATTCCTCAGACATCATAAGTTCCTCATTGGGAAAGTCAAAGTGCTCAAGAAGGACCTAGTCTGGAGACTCTGCTAAGAATTCGGAGACAATGCTACCTTTGATGGCTTTTTGAGGCACGAGCTTAAGGTCAAATTCGGCGAGCATAACCATCCATCTAGACATGCGTCCATTGACTGTTGGCTTTTCAAAGAGGTATTTTAAAGGATCCCCTTTGCATACGATGTGTACGGTATGTGTGAGCAAGTAATTTCGAAGCTTTCGTGATGCCTACACTAAAGCCAAGCATAGTTTCTCTAGGGCAGAATATCGTTCCTCATATGGAAGGAGCTTCTTGCTAAGGTAGTAGATTGCAGTTTCCTTGCCGTCGATTTCTTGAGCAAGCATCGCTCAAGCGACGGTGTTTGTTGCTGGAAGATAGAGTCGTAACGGATGCCCAGGGCAAGAAAGAGCTAACAAAGGAAAAATGGTCAGGTATTCCTTGATCCTGTCGAAAGCTTGTTGGCAACAATCATCGCATTTCTTAGGTGCACCTTTCTTCAGTTTCTTGAAGATTGGTCCACGAGAACGTCTATGCGTGGTAGTGGGAAGTCATCCTTCGGACTTGCTTTGTTTAAGTTACGAAAATCTACACACATTTGAACTCGTCCATTTTTCTTAGGTACTGGAACCACATTTGCTATCCATTGAGGGTAATTAACGACCTTAATAAAGCCCGCATTGTGTTGCTTAATGACTTCCTGCCGAATGTTAAGGGCAACCTCCGGTTTCATGCGACAGAGCTTTTGTTGACTGGCTTAGCCACCTCTATGAGCGGAATTCTATGTTGTGCGAGGTCTGGATCAATCCTTGGTATGTCTTCATAGGACCAAGCAAAAACATCTCGGAACTCTTTCAGTGTTGTAACCAGTTCATCCCTTTCTTGCCGACTCAGTGTCAGACTAATCTGTATCTCCTGCGGCGTGTCGTTGTCGGAGATGTCTACCTTTTCTGTTCGCTCGATGACGGAAGTTTTCTTTTCGTGTTTTCCATTACCCTTCTTAACTTATTGTTGTTTTGTTTGTTTTCGAGTTGTGAATTAAAGTAATCATAAGAAGGAAAAGAGGAGTATGTAGAAAGGAGCATGTTATTAAACTCTGATGAGAGTACAAATAAGTTTGTCTCTGAAGAGACATGATTGACAAGGGAGAGGGGCATATACTAGGCTCCTTAATAGACTCGGGAGGACAATCCCTAGGACTAGCTATCCTAGCTTCTACAACACTAGACTCAGACTCAGTCTCAGATTCAGAATCCTTGAGCATTGGTCCCTCGCCCATGGTGCACTTGATGACCTTGCCACTTGGAGTAGGGATCTTCATGGTTTTACGCCAACCAGGAACTACACCCTCGGCTTGTGTGATGTGGGTGGTGGGGTTGAATGCTTCCTTGGACATGGCCATGAAAGCCTCTTGTTCAGCTAGAGGGCTGATTTCTTGACCGAATAGGAGTCCCAAACCTTGTGCTTAGAGGCTATCTAGGGCAGATGCCTTGCTTGTGGGGACAGGATCCCCGTCTACAATGTTATAGTTGCTGGAGTCCTTGAACTATGTGCTTCTTTTCCTGTAAAACAAGAATGATGGAGAGAGCTTAGGTGGAAGTTCAAAACGAGCGTTTCCTCGGTAATTACCATGGTATTCTCTATGTGGTTCGCCCCAAAAACTATTAAGGCGGTATTTCTCGATGTCCGTTAATATGTATGGATCCCAGATGAATTCAAGAATTTTCTTTCCCATTCACGACATACACACATGCTCTTCCCTAGAGATTTGGCATCGCATAGCTTCCAAATTTTGCAGAGCACGTCATTCGGAAGGTCAGCCAACAACTTTTGTTTGTGATCCTGTGGTTCATGGACTTGCCATTTACACATTTGGAAGTTTTTGCCTGTAGGGTACGGTAGGCATCCTGGGATCGCTTGAGGGTTAATAGGCATCTTAAACTTCCCTCGACAGAGGTGGAACTAAACTGACTGAACGTTTTCCCCGTGTTGTATTAAAGTGCCCATTGATTAGTGCAACCGTTTTCGGGCTTGTATGATGAATTGGTGACATGAGGATGGAAGGATCGAAAGAAGTTTCGATTTCTTCGAGCATGCAGACATCGACCCCTCCATTTTACTTGTTCTTGGCATCGATTATATCTTGCAGAATGTTCTTGAAGGTGAAGCAACCTCCAATATCATGGCCACGGCTTTGATGATATTTGCAGTAGTTGTCTGGACTCAACCACATAGGTCTTTCTTCGGGAGTTAGATCAGGAGTAGGTTCCATGGGTTTGATGACCCCTTTATCATTCAAGTGTTCGAATGCTCGTGCAACAGAAAAGCCAAGGCGAGAATATTGGCGCCTTTGGAGGACCTCCCCTGTCACTTTAGGAGGTACAGGAGGGCGACGACCTCTTGCTTTTTCTAGTGTTGAGGTTCGTGGTATGTCCGTTGCCTTTGCTGATTTTTGTGGGTCTCCCTACGGTAGATGGGATTGTTGCAGAATGGTCAAGATGGACTGAACGGTTGAGGCTAGGAGCCTTGAAGTCTGAGCAAGGCTTGCGCTTGTTACTTGCAATAAATGATTCAAATTCTTCCCCAAGAGAGTGCATTCGCGTGGAGACAGGGTCAATGACATTGACCAACTCAGTTACAAGTCTGTCAAGGCCGGCGATTCGGTCATACAACATCTTATACTCGAGCTCATCACGCTTCCTAGTGTTGGGGGTTTTGTTAATGAGAGCTTCGAGAACATCGAATTCTAGCTTTGTGATTCGAGCGTCAAATGAGTCAAACTTTGCCATAACCTAGCTGATGATAAAGTTTTTTGTGCCCATTAGTGCAATAGTGTTGATTGGCGGAGTGCTGCTTGAGAACCATGGAACGTACCCTGTGTCTACGAGCTCAACCGATGGTGCCTACCCTGTTTGCACAGGGGGTTTTCAAGGGTTCTAAGGCTCGACAAGGGTTCCTAAGGGTCTGATTTGAAGCTATATCCTTGGTCTTCGACATCGTGTTGCGAGGTAGGTTTGAGGCCAACGTCTCAATTCTAATTCCTCTTTTGCATGCTTGTTTAGGGATTCGACTTTCTATGTAAATTTGCATGTAATATTGACTAATTGCAATTCGGCAATTCAAATTAAAAGCAACCTTAAGGCATAACTTTCAATTCCTCGCACGAATGCTTGTATGCTTTTCTCACCGATAATATGCTTTAACAAAGACCTACAAATTTTGTGTTTTCATGCCTAATAAGATAACTATGGACAACCAACATTAAGTTCTTGGAATACGAATTTAGCAACACATGCCACAACAAACTAGACATTATTTTCACAGTATTCATTGCTACTGAATAACAAGGACGTCCTGAAYAAGACACAAGAAGAACTAAACATAATGGTGGGGATAGAAAGGCTGGTGGATGAATGAGACCATACCCTGCAGCCCCACTTTTAGGGCAAATTTCTGGTGCATCAATGGGATGCATTTAGCTTTGTGCATCCAGGGGTATAACAGACATTTAGCTTTGTGCATCCAGGGGTATAACAGACATTTTTATGAAGTTATGGTTTTGCATGTTTAGGGTTTAAAAACGAAACTTGTTTATTATTGTCTTTCAGACAATGTACTCGCAATAACTAAGTAGAGGCCGATAGATGCGTGTGGGGGGGTGTTGTTTACTACTTCACCCTTACCCTTGTCCCCTAATCCAGACCTTTGGTGCACTACCACACATGGAGTCCTTCGCCTTGCTCAATGCAATTATAGGCAAGGCTTAAAACGGGTTTCGCAGCTTCCCAAAAGAAGTGCGTTGGCGACTTCCTTTACTCATTTCAAGTATAAACACACAACTTCAGGCATACTCACAATATGCAAAAGGCAACAATTCAATTCTGACAAACAAACCGAGCCGCCTTAAATAGTACCCCTTAGGAGCAGACGGATCGGACTCAYTCTGGCTCGGTGATGCCCCGATGCCTGTACAGTTTAATGGCGACTTCACTGGGGATTTCACTAAAGCTATTACCTTTAATGATGTGTGGGCAATACTCAAATTGATATGCAATTTCGGCGTCCTTAAGACGGCATTATGTTTAGGCATCCTGCATTACTTGGAACATAGGTCATTGGCATTGAGTTTCCGTTTTCTAGGTATCACGTTTCATATAAGTGTGTTCTACACTTGAGACAAGACCGGGGGAGATTGCTTAAGATTGGCGCTGGTGCACTAAATATGTAACGAACTCTTAAGCTTCATACCTATTTACTCTTAAGCTGCGAGCCCTTTGATCATCAGAGCGGGCTGGATGTGTTAAGGACCGTTCTAAGCCTAGTCATGGGACCCTCTTGGACACCCGTACTAACCTGTTCGATAATGTAGCAATTGACTCTAGGTGGCTGGCCTTTTGTTATTCTTTTGCATATAGGGTTCATGCTAGTGTGACAACGTGCTACGTGCTTTTAGACGAAGGACTCTAGCTTTGCATACATAACAAACAAGCCATCGAGTCATGTAACAGTCCTCATATAGCAATGTGATCATTCCTTAGGCA
>SNQN01012243.1:0-16525 GCA_008642245.1 Bassia scoparia
ATAAATTTCAGTTTATATAATTCATGATTTAATTTTGTAATGTTGCATTGGGTAGTGGAACCAGCTTTTTTGCTTTGCTGGTTCAATTGTTTTTTATTTTAATTTCATGTCTATATTTACCGACCGCAAAAGGGTCGGTAATGATTACTGTTGATAGTTACCGACCGTTAATCGGTCGGTAAATAAAGGATTACCGACCGCCAAGCGGTCGGTAAAAGTCAACAGAGTCAGGGTGTTGACTTTTACCGACCGCTAAGCGGTCGGTAAGTCTGACTTTGACTTTGACTGTTTCAAGTTTATTGCGGTCGGTAAAGACGGTCGGTAAAATATTACCGACCGTCTAACGGTCGGTAAAATATTACCGACCGTCTAACGGTCGGTAAACTCCTTTTTACCGTCCAATTAATTTCCGACCGTCAGTTTCCGACCGTTGACGGTCGGTAATATGATTACCGACCGTTCCCGCGTTTTTACCGACCGTTTTTGATTAATTTTGGACGGTCGGTAATGGCTCATTTTCTTGTTGTGAAACTTGTTGTGGAACAAAATTGAAGCTTAAAACAAACAGTAATGAAGAGAAATGAAAGCCATCCATTTATAAAGTAGGGATAGAGTCAGACAACAATTGTATCACATGGAAGGTTGATTACCTCCATGTTTACACAATTGGGAAAACAACGAACATGATATTGATCCATAATATGATGAACTATGCTACGCTAAACTATACTTGGTTATTAAGCCAAGTGCGGCTAAGGAAAACTAAATGCTAAGAAAGATAGATGCTTATTTGATTGTGTGTTTGTTCGTCCTTTTCTTCTGYTSCGGCTTCATCTATTTATAGGCCTCAATGGTAGAGATCATGGGTGGTTAACAACGGTTATCTCTTTGACAATATCTTGGTGCTCTTTTCTTAATATTTGAATCTTTGCTTTCCCTCCAAGCCGCCTTTGTCGCTTGATGCTTCCTGGAMCTTCTTTCGTTGGACCATTTCCAAGTGACTCACTTYTACCATAATTTCTTCTGATGCTTATGTTCTTTCKTTGGACTGAATCATTTAAAAAGCGTGAAGTATCACTACCGCCATTCTCCCTTTGATCGGTATTCTTGTTGGTTGTCGCCAGTCCAGACGTCACTAACAAACTCTTGTTAATTTGTCATTCTATATTATCATTTAAGTCAAATGAGTATTTTTAGTCAGTAACATCTCCTAAAACATCGTTCTAGTTGAATGGGATTAGGTTTGATAAGGTTCGAATGGGGTTGTGTTCGATTGGGCTCAAGTGATTTTTTTCGAGGGGTTGGTATCTACTATCTAGAGGGTGGTTAGTTAGGTCGAGTGGTTGCTAGTTCGGAGTGGATGGTTTGGGTTGAGTGGTGGTTTTGGCTCGGTTGCATTGCTACGTCGAGTGGTTGAGTGGGTGGTTGTATTGGTGTTGGTTGTGTGATAGAGTGTAGGGGTTCATTTTAGATGAATTGAGGTGGGTCAACGTTTGAAAACCTCGATCAACGATGGAAACACTAAGTAAGATTATTTAAGGTGTGAAAGTTTGGTTTTCGGTTTGGATTAATATGACCAACTCCAAATCCGGACCATTTTATTTCGGTTTTTAAAATTTCACTCAAATCCAAACCAAACCAAACCGAAAATATTCGGTTTTTTAGTCTTCGATCCAAAACCAAACGATTTTTATTTCAATTTAGCTACAATAACAATTACGTTTGGTTGGTTTGCTTCTGAGTGTTTTAATTAATTAGCTACAATAACAATTACGTTAAAATAATGCTAAATTCTAATAAATTATAAATGAACAATTCAAAATTAGTCCAAACAAAGTTCAAATAGAATAAACATTTACAACAAAGTTTCGGAGAGTTACTAAGGACAAATGGACATGGGCTAAAATTAAACACAAGCCTTGTAAATTTGGTCATGTTGGCAAGTTCGGTCCTAAATTAAAACAAGCCCTTTAACAACAAATAAGTCGACTCCAAACCAAAAAATCGAATTTTTAGAAAATTGACTCCAACCGCACCAATTTTTTAAAAAACCAACCAATTTTTAATACAATTCGGTTTAGATATGGTAATGGTATTGGACCCGCCCCGGATTCGTGATCCATATCCTTTTTGTGGATATGGATCTTAAAATTTTGGACCCGTGGATACGAATGCTGGGTAGGAAAACCTGATTTGGATTCGGGTATGCAACTGGATCCAGTTCAGATCACGTTTATCCGTTTTTATTTATAATGATGAGTTTTTTTACTATAATTTAGTGGCTAAATAGAAGTGTTTAATAGGAACCTAATTATCCATCTTCGTCTACTGCATAATAAAAATATTAGGCAGAGAATTGAAATTGTTATATCTTTGTATAAATAATGTTGTTAATTTTCTTTCACTTTTTTTAAAAGCGTGACATGCAGATAATATTTATATTCTCGCTCTATATATCGATAATAATATTCAAATTCAAGTTGATTAGTTCATTCTATAATTTATTGATAACTATCATATATTCTTTTGGTTACATACTTAATATTAATTATTTAGCAAATTAGGCAAAATGATGCAAAATATGATAGGATCCGTTTTGGACCTCGTTTTAGATTCGTATCCGTAGGATCCATCGGACTATGGATGTGGATCCTTGAAAAAAACATCCGACGGATATGGATCGGATATGGATCCTCCTCTCGAAAACGAATCTGGATCTGGATTCCAGTCCAGATCCACCACCGCTGCCATCACTAGTTCGTCTTGGTTTGTATTCAATTTTAAACTGATATAGTTTCACCCTAATATATTCCTTGTAATAGAGTTTTTTTCTGTTGACATAAATTTTATAAAAGATCTTTTGTCACAAGAAAATATTATAAAATGTCTTTTCAGACATTTTTTTATAAAATAAACAAGTTTATGATTAAACAATTCTCTAACTTATGTCACTAATATCTAGATTAACATAAATCTTTTTGAAAAGCTTTTTCAATACCACATTTTTAAAAATTGAGTTGAAATAAGTTTTATTGGTGACAATGAAATAAAGTTTTAATGTAAGTTTTTTTGTCAAAAGGTCACTTAATTAATAACAAACTATTTTTTAGTCTAATTGTCCAAAATTCATATTTTGTTCCTCCGTTACGTATTACTTGAAAAATTGAACTAGGCGGGATTTTCTAGGCAAATTTTTTTTTTTTGATGCAATTCTAGGGCAAATTTTTAATTGTGATAAGTATATAGATTAAAATAAAGTGAAAGATAAGAAAGGAATAAATAATGAATGGATATAAGATTAGGAAAAGTAAGAGAGAGAAATGAATAAAATAATGAGTTGGTGTAAATTAGGAAAAAGTAAGAGAGAAGAAAAGTATTGAAAAGTGAATAAATAGAAAAATTCAAGTAATACGTACGGAGGAGTATAGATACTTAGATTGTTGACCACCATTTTATAACCAGATTCCATGTTAACCTCATGTAAATTTTTTTTTTGGTTTCATTTACTTGCTACACTTAATATTATTTTATTTCTCTTTCTACATGGTGCCCTTATTTTTTTTCTCCTCTTTTTCTTCCATAAAGTTCGCTAAAAATCCGTGATACTCCAATGTAACGACTAAATTAAACAAGGAAGTAGAAAATAAATTACTCTTATTTATTTCTATTTTCTAAAAAACAAAGAAAATCCTTACATCCTCTTCTACAAGTCCTAACACGTGACTTGGAGAGTATTGGTTCAACACTGATGGAAGTACTAGATCATTTCAGTAATGGTTTCCCGATGCTCGCACTTTGCCAAACTTTTTCTTGTTTATGCGATTTGATCTCTACTTTCGCTTGATTGTAGCAGAATTTGCACTATGGTTTTCTTCACTAAATTCAGCTCTCGTTTGGATCATCTGGTATGATTCTATGAACATACACATCAACAATTGCTTTTGATATTTTAGTTTTTTTCTTTTTAGGATTTCTATTATGGGGGTTTCGTGCTCAATTATAGGTCATTCTTGTTTCCATTTGCTCTTAATTTTAGTGTATGTATTCTTGAGTGATCACAGTTTTATGTTAGCTTCATAGTGCGTGTTTGGTTTCTGATTCAATTGCTCTTGGATTGTTCTTTAGTTTGTTTTTTGAGCTTGCGATTTGCGCTACAAATGTGTTTGAGCTGCTGCTACTTGTTTAAATTGGGRGTGAATGTTTACCAGAGCAATAAGAATTCTAACGGCGTTTTTAAAGTTATAGACTTGCGTAGTTGCGTTTTACGGTAAACATGTGTTTTGTGTAAATTTCCATGTAAAAAAAAGAAGAAAGTGATGTAGAATTAATTTTGTGTTTTGTTGGTAGTGATGGCAACGGACCGGATTCGGAGCGGATTATGCATAATCCGACTCACCCTACAGGAAGTCAGATTATAAATCAGCATCCGACTCCGACTTCGAGATCCGAATCCGAAAATCAGACTCCGATTTCGATTTTCAAATTCGAGATCCGACTCCGACTTTAATCCGAGTTTTTCTCTACTTTTAAGTGTAATTTTTGTTTTTTTTTCTATTACTTTTCTTATATTTACTCTTTTTTATATGAAATAAAGTTCTTGACTATAAATTATACATAAGTAGCCTAATAAATATAAAAATTAAAAAATAATTATTGCATAAATGTCAGAGTCGGGTTATATAGTCGAATTTTTGTGGGATCCAACTCCGACCCTCCTCCAACTCGGATCGGAGTCAGATTTTTTTCACGAAGTCAGAGTCGGACTTCATTCATATCGGATTCGGAGTGAATTTTTTCTCGTGAAGTGGAGCGGATTAGGATCGAATCTGAATTGAATTGACATCCATATTTGTTGGTCTAATTAGTACAGAAATATTCTAGTTAATGTGTGCTTGCATTGTGTGGTAGAAGTAGTGTGTGTGGGGCTGTGTTGGGCTTGCAATTTTGAAGATCCGCCTGTGCTACTAGCTATGTTACTTGGACTCGATGAAGTGTCAAATTAGACATGGGTGTCCAAGCATCGGACTCGCCTAGTTTCTTGAACAAAGTAGTGTTTTTAGTTAAAAAATAAAATGTCAAGTGTCGGTGTCAACGTTCGACACGAGTCGTGTCGACCTGGACACGTGATGTAAACGAAAGAGTCCGAGTAACATAGGCCACTAGTAACTAGTGTAGTAGTCCGTGAGACTAGGCTGGGTTGCATCTACAGTCACCGAAAGTTGATGCATTTAGATGGGTTAGTGTCGAAGCCATTTGACCCATCCTACATAACATTCAACAACATGTTAGCTGTATAATAAATCGGGCTTGATTTTGTTTACTCGTGTAACTTAAAAGTGTATACGAATTTAATATTTCAGCATAATTCGGTGAGTGATAGGGTGACCCTAAAGAGTGACAACCCTTCAAATATTGATTTTTATTAATTAAAGAAATAATAAAAACTTTTTTATTAAATACTCCCTCCGTTTTTTTAAATGTCCATACCATTAATGGAACGGTTTAAGGTTGATTGAGTTGAATATAAAATAGTTGAGTAAAGTTGGGTAAAAAGTTGAATAAGTTGGGTTAAAAAGTTGAATAAGTTAGGTAAAAGATAAATGTGTGAATGAATTATGGAAAATAGTAATTTTGTGAAAAGATTGGTATAAGTAATGAAAAGTTGAACTTTAGAAAGGGATAATCATAATGTTAGAGTAAATAAAGTAGGTAAAATGTGAAAAAAGTACTTTAGATTCGATCTGGAACCCAGCTATTTAAACAACATTTCCAAAATAAAACTGGAACAATTTAAAACAAAAAAACGGAGGGAGTATCTGCCTCCTAATTTTGCATATAAATAGTTTGTTATTCCCTTAGTCCTAGAGGGTTGGAAACACAATGGAGTTGCCAGAAACAGTTTTCATTACTTTTCATATAAGGAGAATCCAAAGGTGGAAGAAAGATATTAATATTATTTTTGTTTATTGATTGTGTTCCAATTTAACTTTCTTGCCCTCTTTAAACAAAAAAAAGGAAGACCAAACGATACATGCAATAGACATGCTCATTATTCACACTTTGGAGTCAAAGTCTCTCAGCATGCAGAGGAGTAAAGCCTTATTATAGCCTGCTACTTTCATCTTTATATGGCTTAATAATTCCTATATCGATGAAATTTTCCTGAATGTATTTTTTTTTAGATCATCAACATGTCTGCAATGGTAGTGGCAAAAAGCACAAACCAATAGTGATAGAATCAGCAAGCTTTGCCCAGAAATGTAACTCAACAGATCTTGGAATGTTTTACCAGGCTACAAGAGGCTGCACGAACACAGCATAACTAATCGAGCCATTGGAAAGCATAAATGGTCTGCCTATTTCACGCTTGTATCTCGATGAGGAGTTTATCAATAGCTCCTGAAGCAACAAGAAGGAAAATCCTGATTATCGATTGGCAATTACTCAAAAAGTCGCAGTGATATCTTGGTCCGTCATGAGCGGTCCAATAATGGAAATTTATCTTTTCTTCCTTGGTGGTTTCCGAAAGAACTGACATAGTCATGGATAACGTTATGTTCGTCTAATGGTGTTTAAGATTTCACATTGGAAAATGCCGGGTCCCGGGAATGTATGTACTTGCCGTCATCATTCTCTTCGCGCATGGACTTGACACATCTGACTCCTAATCAGATGTAACACACCCCTATTCTGCCACATTTCCAGGTCTCCATGTCTTATTGTCTTCGGTGCCAGATCACCGTTTGACTTTCGGACACTAGTAAAGCGGTGTGCTGGAAACTCTCATTCCTAAATGCCCACAGCTTTCAGAGCTGCTTTATTGTCTATGAATTGGAAAGGCAACTGTCCTTCTGTGCTCCAATCTGAGACTTATTTGTTCAAGGGCAAGAAGGCTTTTTGAATTTATCATTGGAAGAAACGACATGCTATATCATAAGCTATCCCTAGATCCTTTGTGTAACAAGTTCCCAACAAAGCCAGAGCATATGAGTGACTTCTTCAGTAAATTGCTGAATAGTTGAGAAGCTCATTCTTAAAGACAAATTTGGAGGTAGTTAATTGGGAATTTCTACTATATCTCATACTACTCAAGATATACCTCCTTACACTTACTTGAAAAATGACATTATTTTATTAAGGAGTATAAAAAAAACTTAATTTTATTGTTTCAAGTAAAATGTACTGGATGGAGTACAAAATTTGGCATATCAATGGGCAAAAATATTGTAAATTATGGATAAATAAATTGTTTGATAATTACAATATTGCCATTAAAAAGAACTTTATTTCATAATACAACATTCATTGAATATCAAATTGTAATACTTTGAGATACACTTTACTCCCTCGTTAATATTGATTTAACATCACGCAACTGATAGATTGCTATTTGGAATGATTGCCTATTTGCGGTGACCTGTTTTTTTTTAAAAGGAAATAAAATTATGCCTAAATTTGCAGAATTAAGGTTAGTGGATTTAGCTCTCCAAAACACTCTCAAAAGAACTGGAAAGGTTGAAACTTAATCAAGTTGGTTGGGATGCCACTGGCATGGTCGTTCAGTATGAGACTCTTCTGATTCTGCTGTTTGCGGCTCTCCGCGCTTAAGGCACTGTACATTGAAGTATGTCGTTGTTTTTTTTTTTTTGTTCATTTTTTTCTTTTTACGGGTTGTCTTCCACATATTCAACCTTGCATCTATAGTATATAAATTTAGGTTTAGAACAAGAAATAGGCTTCCGATAGCGTTGATTGAGAAGAATGAACTTGCATCCTTCCTGCCTTCAAAAGGTACAACTTTTCGTATCTCAGGGTCACCTGGTGAATTGCAACTAATAAAGTTTCTGCTTGCTTCCTCTTCTGCACTTGAGGAAATGAGTATTGAACTCGGTAAAGGAATGGGAGGAGCTCATCAAGAAAAGTATCGTTTTGCCACTCAGTCMCTTAGATATCGCCGAGCCTCACCAAAGGCTGAGATTATTGTCAAGACAAAGAAATCGTTCTCTCGTTGCTACAAGTACTCTCCCATATGGCTTGAATGAGGATAAGCCCTAAGCTATCATTTGGAAGTGATGTGAATTTGCCTGTTCCAATCACGACTCCCTCTTTAGTCTTAGTATTATGATATACGGAGTAGCTATCTAATTTTAGTTGCATGCTAACCTTTTGGACTAAGTAGCTGTCTCACAGTAGTTGCTGTGGACTAAGTAACCTTTTGAATTAAGTGGCCTGTACATATGCCAGTATGCCACTATGAAACAATGTTGTAACTGATGTCCCTGCCCGTACTAGGGCAGGTRTGGATCCGATATGTTTCATGTTTGTACCTTTTTGCTGCCCCGGCCTGGTGACTCTTGGGCGGTGTTGCTGTGTCGTGTAGATTCCTCCAGTGAAATAGGGGATAGATGGAGGCTTTTGCCCTGTATGTACTGAACCTCTGGTATTTTAAGAATGTAATGTAATTAAATAATCCCATGTTCTATTTTGCAAGTTTTTTTTGCCTTGAATCAGTAAAATACGAAGTGTATGGTATAATGCATATGCTTGTTACTGGATCGCATTAGTCTATTTCCATGCTTGACTCCAAAACTTCGAATTGGTCATGTTATCAACAACATAATGCATATATGTTTGTAATCTTTTATGAGTATGAAATATTACATTAAACATACCAAGTCTCTCATACTCATCATTATCGGACCGAATTTGATAAATGTGCCATTTGTGGGATTGTGATTTTTGTGAGGAATGATACAAGTGAAAGTAAATGTGTTAGTATCTCTTTTATGATGAAGACTATGAATTTCAAAAWTTGAAGAAATATTTTCTCGTAGAAAATCATATAAAGTACATTATTGTATTTTACCTATCAATAATTTTGCTCGGATATGCAAGTATTGAGCTTCTTTACAATTTTCCCATTTTCACATTTGGTGAAAATTGCATAAGTATGTCTAAACTATATTAATTGTTTGATTCAATTGCTAAAAATGTTTATTTCCTTTACAAATTTTAGGATTTTTTTATGCTTATACACCTTATATTTACCAAACTGTAAAACTCCCACTTTTATTTTTTTTTTTATTAAAAAACTCCCACCTTTAATTTGGTATTTCTTTGAAAACTCCCACCATTTAACCTTAGGCGTTAGAATGCCGTTAGATGTGGCCCACCTGTGTTTACCCCTATAAATCCTCAATGCCGTTCCCGACTTACTCCATTTTGCATTCAACACACTCCTCAAAACCTCGATGTCTCTCCCAATTTCCATCGTTGCTATTGCAATCATCAAGTAATTGGTTAATTTTTTTTGTTAATTCTTATGTTATTCTGATGTTAATTCATACTTTAATTTCCAATTTCAGTAGCAAATTAGGGTTCTTGTATTTGCGTTTTGTGTTGAATTGTCGAATTAGGGTTTTTAGATTTCAAACTGAATTATAATTTACTTTGGTTTCCTTGCAAGAATGGTTGAGTATGAATTTTTAAGTGTGGTAGTGGCATCCAATCAATTTAACATTAATAACAAAACGAGAATGAATATTAAACTAATTGAAGGAAGCACGCATACCTGCAATACCTTGAAACCGCACAATTTCGGGCAAAGATAGGATCCCTTTTCGACAATTGAAGCAAAGCAAGAAGGAGTTGAATGCCCACAAAAGATGCTTGGAAGGGATGAAAGAGAGTTATTGCAGTAAAAAATTTGAGAAAAATGACATAGAGAGGAAGAAGATGAAAATGAAGAAGTAGAGAAGAGCGAGGTTGACTTGCTGAGGAGGGAGTGTGAGGGAGAGGTCAATCTATATTAATCCTACTAAAGCAAAATCCCCACTAGGACATATTCCCTCCTAAAATCCTATCAATTTCCTCCCAAAGTTTTACTTTAATTTTTTTTTTAAGTTTATTTAGTGTTTTATTTTAGTGTTTTCTTATTATTTAATTATTTCTCCCAATAAATAAAGGTCCAATGCTAATTATATCTTCCACAAGCCCCAAAGCTCCCATTTCCATGAGTTTTTTTTAAAATTTATTATTGTATTTTTTCAAAATACATTATTTTTTATCATTATTTTATTTATTATATTCATAACATATGTAAATATGAAATAATCAGATTTCATACTTTTTTAAGTTCATCACATGTCTTCTACTTCCAGCTTTTTTCATTCCACAATTATTATATTTAAATAAACATGAGTGGGCTATACAGTTATTAATCAATTTGCAAAAAAAAAATAAAAAATGAAAGGCACATGTTTATTAATTTTTATTTTTATTTTTTAATTTAATTTAATTTATTTTATAGTGTAAGAAGGAAATAGAAATTTTAATAAATTCCAATTTATTTTTACTTCTTTTGAAAAATACCAATGATACACAAATTTTCAAATAAAACTATACAAGAAATTTCATCACTACGTATTTTATCATCGCCAGTCAACTACAAACCGGCATCGCATGGTATTATCTAGTAGAAAAATATGACTACATCTACGGACAATTTCTAACGCCTAAGGTAAATGGTCGGGAGTTTTCAAGAAAACCAAATTAAAGGTGGAGTTTTTTAAAAAAAAAAATCAAAGGTATGGAAGTTTTTAAAGTTTGTGAATATAAGGTAGTATAAGCATAAAAAAATCCCAAATTTTATCACCGTTTTAAACTGTATCTAAGTTAATCAAATTATAGATCTGTTAAAGTCAATCAAATTTTTGCCCAGTGCTTTCACAAGAATCTGACAAGATATTTTCCAAACCCTTGAAAACTTTTTTTAAAATATATATTTTAAATCTTCTAAATATTACTTTATTTAATTTTGATTCGTTATATACTTTGGATATACTAATACTTTATTACTTCTTATTTCGTAGCAAATTTGGAACCTCAAATGGAGAATTATGCGGTCAAGTTAATGGTATGCAGGTCGAGAAGGTGAAGAACCACTCCAAGTCCATCTCCATCCCCCTCTTCCAAGTCTCCGACTCGTCTCTTCAAATTCTAAGTTGGTTATTTATGACAGCAGCTTTACAAATCACTGAATGGTATTTGTTCTGATGATTTTGAACGTTACTGTTGTGTTAAAACTTTAGATGCTATGTTGAATCTTGAGTTATGAATGGTGTTAATTGTATGCAGTAATTTGGATATTCTAAAGGTTCAATTTATGGCATTTAGCAAAACCAAGTCAGGCTACAATTTTTCAAAAAAAAATTCTAGAAGCTATATTGGGATCAACAGGTTCGGATTAGGGGGAACCAACCGTTTATTTCGACCTGAACCCGGATCGCTGACCTGACTTGTTAAGCAGTCCTAAGTATAAGTTAATCAAATTGTCAATCTATTTAAATCAGTCAATTTATCAACGTCCTCTGTTTCCTAAGATATTTCCAAATCCTTCAACTTAGTTTTTTTATAATTCCTCGGTCTTTAGTAGCTGTTCCATTATTCATTTTGAATGTTTTCAATTATTGTTTCAAACAAATCAATCTTACTCCTTTCTAAGTCAACTTTTATTACTTTAACCAATTTATTCACCCAAAATTATTTTCCCCAGAAATTTCATTCACACATTTACTCGTGTATGTTTGGCGATAAAACAAGCGATAGAGGTAGATGTTAGCTGTAGGGGATAGCTGTAGCTGTCAAACGAGTTAGCGGTTGAAGTTGATTATACTGTTAGTGTTTACAAAATAAGCTAGCGTTGAAATAAGTATATTTAAAATATGAAATTAAAAAGAAGTAAAATATAGCATTTGAAAAAAGCTACTCCAAAAAACTAACATTAGTAGCTTTTGTAAACACTATCTCAAACGCTACAAGCTACCATAAAACGCTAGTTAACCAAACACGATTATTTATAGAATTATGCCAAAACTTCTACTTTCAAAACTCTAAAAGCTACCTAAAAAGCTACACCCAACACAGTTTTTGCCTAACTTACCCAACTTTTTACCTAACTTACTCATTTATTTATCATCAATCAATCACTCTTAAACACCGTCTCAAATTAGTATCCATCATCTAATAAAAACGGATAGAGTATTTTTAAGTACAAAAATATAACAACCATTTTTCTATTATATATATTTTTTTTGGAAACAAAAAAAAATAATCTTTAACATATTATCTTTTTTCTTCAAATTTCCCAAATCTTACATATTTCTTCGATATTTTTAAGAATGGTTGCAGTCTAGTAAATCATTAAATCCTCTTTGATCTGGCATCTCAAATTAAGAAATTAGTGTTCCAACTTCGAATTTTTTTCCTTCAAGGTATATTTTTTTCCCAATTTCGATGTTTTTTTTCTCTCTCTCGTAAATCTTGTTTTAACTCATGATTAATCCAATTATAATTCAATTCATTCGTCTTTTGTAATGTTTACGTTTGGATTTTCTTTTGAATTCGATAGAAGGGGAATCCCAATTTGGGTTTGAATTTAATAGTTCGTTGATCAATTGAATTTAGAATCAATTAGGGTTTACTGACTCTGTTTTTTCGGGACATCCATCAATGTTTACTGACTGTTAGCTCTTGATAAAAACCAGTGAATCAATTACATGCAATTAACTTGAATACTGCTTGTGAATTGTGATTTTGATGAAATTTAGGTTTTTATGAAAATATTTAGCAATTGATTATGCTTTTTCCACTAAAAATTAGCCTAATTCAACTTTAATATGATCCTATTTAATTAGTGATTTGAAGTTGCTAGTGTTAAACAACTAAGATAAAGCATCAAATGTGGTAGTAATGGAACAAGAGGTATCAAAATATCAAAGTGAGAAGGAAATCAACAGTGGTTTTGGAGGGAAAGAGCTAATGAGCTATAACCATGGTTAGTTCTTAAAATAGCCGGTTAACGATCAACTAACAGAAAATTAGCCATTAATATCACATTCGATAATATGCATTAAAGGAATCCTATTTCTGATGATTAAAAAAATGAAAATGAATCAACTTAAACCAAACTGCAGGGGTCGTATGTAAGGCATTAGCAGATTCCTAGTTGTTGGTTATAAGTCTTTGTAAAGATTAATACACTTCTAATGAAGAAATTTGGCTTGCATTGCATTAAAAATGACTAGTTTYTTTTGTTGCTTGTGTAATTGAGGTACAAGTTCTAGTGCTCTTCATCTTCAAATAATGTTGCTTATTTTTTGGACTTTAATTGAAATGTTTTAGTGCCAAGACCCCAATCACCCCATGTTAAAGTGATACCCATAAACTAATAGGCACTCGAAGTAAATTGATCATTAGCCTTGGTAACTTATTTTAGTTGATGGTATGTAATTTGAAGGAAAATCATGTATATTATCAATTTTTTTTTGGTACTAATCAGGAAAATAATGTGTCGTACTCATTATGTAACCTCAACCTTTTTGTATATTATCATTTGCACCTTTGTTTTTCGAGTTTATACAAGGATATCAAATATAGTAAACAATTAGCATCTCTACCTTATCAATGTAGGTCAATAGGTCATCCATGGTTCAAATGAGAGCATTGTAGTCGTGGTTCGAGATTATGCATGCACTTGCTTGAACTTGTATGAGGGCATTGTAGTCATGGTTTGAGTTTATGCACTTGAACTTGTATGATCGAGGTCCTTGTAGATAGTCATGGTTCAATTGGCGGATGGATATTGTGCCTATTGTTTTAGTTTATACCATACATGGATATCAAATAATCAACTAGATAGCTAGCAACACTAGTTGAGTAAAGACCAGGTAAACTCCATGAAGAGGAATTTGATATAACACTTGAAAATTTTGGTTTAATAAACTTTTTTGTTTCCTTAATTATATAAAATTGTTTGGATATTAGGATTAGCTTTTGATAACTAAATTTCTATTATTTGTAAGTTGTGACAAAAATGATGATCCCAAGTGCGATAATCATGTACTTTTGAAATGTAATGACACATTGATTTCACAAAATGATTTTATTGATACATGTCAGTTGAATGAGAATTAGTTTTCTTGCTAGTATACTCTTAATTTGAATAAGTGCATGAGTTGATGCAGTACTATCCTTTATTTATTTATTTATTTTTGTAATACTTTGTTTTGCAGTTGTATCATGGTCTTCAAACGTAGTGCATTGAGAAAGATGCCAAAGGGAGGTTCCAAAGATTTGATAAGTTGTTTGCCATGCGATGTGATAGATTGTATCATGGATCATTTAACCCTTCATGACGTTGCAAGGATGGCTGTCCTGTCGAGGAGGTGGAGAGAATATATAGGAATCACTTGCGCATCGCCTAAAGGTTTGATGCCACAGTTCTTCAAAGTGATTAGAAAAGGTCTAATCGATGGATGCGACTATTTTTACTACATTAAGCAAAGTTCTTCTTGCTCAACAAGGGGTCAAATCGCTCAATTTTTTTCACAATCCCGTATGAAATGTTGAACAGTCCTTCCGATCTAATCCATTTTAACTCCTATATTTACGGTGTAGGCACCAAATTACATGAAACTCTCGTACTCGTTCTCCTATTTTGCTACTTCTGCATATGTACCTGCCTGTGTAGATTAAGATGCTTGAGCTTGATTTTGCACAATAAAGGTCCCGCTTACTAAACGGCTTCATGACAACTCATCACAACTTGAGCTTGTGATAATGTAAAGTGCAAGTGTATGATCTTGACGCTTCGTCTCTAGCTGCTCTTATGAGACGATTATGGATACTCAATGGATTAAGTGGCGGCGTTGATCATCCTACTATCAGTGCAAACCTAAACTGAAAGCAAACTGAGTTTAGGCAACATTAAGCGATCCCCTCAGAGGATTGTCAAGGCCTTCAATCTTATTGAAATGGTGTTTCTCGAAAGAGTGCAACAATCATAAACAAAAGCAAGTGACTGCTATTTGAGTTCTGTAGTTCCTGCAAAATTCAGGACTAGTGCGAAAGGCTACTTCTTCGAGGTAGGGGAATCACATATTATTATTATTATTATTGAATTTTATAACTTTCAATTAGTAACATTTGCCTTTCTTAACATTCTTGATTATGTGCTTCTTGTCGAATTGAAGTTCTTGTCTACGCCTTGGCTATTGGGAAAAAAGCAGAGGACTTTTAAGGATTTTGAAGTTACTGCAATGTTCGAAATGTCGATGTCATGGCAATCTCATGTTTACTAGCTTGTGGGTGATCAAAAAGTGCCCAACATGGGGAATTATTATTCGTGTACCGTCCACTGCCACAACTGTATGTACCAACTTATTGACAAGATGTAGTTATTGCAGGCGTGATAAGTTTTCGAAATCATCAGTCTGTTTTACTGGTGGTATTCCGAGGGTTGTTTCCATGTCGGCAGTCAGGAGCAACGGTGTTTAATGGAGACAAAGAGCTCGGACGCTTGCTTCAATCTCTGCCGCCTGCGCAAATTATGTGTTTACTCTGTTACTGGTGCTGTTGGAGAACTCAATCTGATCAAGTTTCTGCTTTCCTGCTCCCCTGTACTCGAAAAGGYATATGTTAAAAAAACAAGGTCACTTGAGGARTGCAGATTATCGAGAATATTATTGCGGTTTCCCCGAGCATCAACAAAGGCAGAAATCATCCTTTTGGATAATTGATTTTTGGATGCAAATTAGTTAYAATGACGGTTATGTACAATTGACGGTATATGAGGATTCGAACCCACAACCACAAGGATAAAATGTGGAGTTGGAACCAATGTTCCAAACTCCATATGATTTATGGCATTTTAGGTCAATGTAATTGTGATTTACAAGATTGAAGTATAGCCTATTCATTTCTTGACATTCTTCTTGGCTTTCAACCAAGAAAGTGATTTGTGTCATTTGTTGGTAGTGTAGTACAATTTTAGATGCTTCAGGCTCAAATTTGATTTTTTTATTTTATTGAAGAAAAAGCGTGGAAATTTGAAATTGTTAGACTTTAAAATAATGTGGTGAATTTATTTTTTTCTTAAWTTTTGTTTTTGATGGTGCTTTTTTGAATGTATCTATTTTTCTACTAAGTATGTGTACTGATTTTCCAGATTCATTGTGGAATGGTAGTTTAGAACTTGAGATAAATTTGAAACTGTTGTCAATTTTAAATGGTTTGACCCCATAATTTGCTAGTATTTTTTTTTTTTTTTGAAAAAATTGGGATTATCATCTTTTGATTGAAGTTAACTTTTAAAACATCACTGTTCACACCAAGCCCACACCACCACGATTGAACTCCCCTCCACCTTTATGATATGGAAGCTAGGGCTGTCAATTTGGTTATCAAGCTGATTATTTAACTGAATAAACTGCATATATAACTGAATTAACTGAACTGAAATGAACTGTAACTGAACTTAACTGAACTGAGTCAAACTGAAACTGAATTTAACTGATAATATAAAACTGAAACTGAACTGTAACTGAACTGAACAAACTGAAACTGAAATTAACTGTTTGAAAACTGAAATTAACTGTTAAAATAAAAATGAAACTGAAATTAACTGAACTGAAATTAACTGAACTGAAATTAACTGAACTGAACTTAACTGAAACTGAAATTAACT
>SNQN01012245.1:6428-16520 GCA_008642245.1 Bassia scoparia
CGTTGGTGCCAAAACAATGGCCCCACGGTCCGATCCAGTAACTAGTTCGTGGGTTCGGGGACATGGTACGAATTGAATCCTTGACCCATCCGCCCGCATGTAGCGGCTCTACTCGGTCTCATTGATATTCCATTATAGCTGTTCATTGGATGCACACAAAAGTTAGTATTGATATAATAATAATAATGAGAATAATAATGCTAATAATAATAATAATAATAATAATAATAATAATAATAATAATAATAATAATAATCAAAAGGAAAAAAAAGAAACATTCACGCATAGTGTATGCGTGAACACATAGTGTATGCGAAACTCATGCGAACGCCAAAACGGAGTACGAAACCACACACGATTATTGCTGATCAAACAACACACAAGATCAAATAATGATTAGGATAGATTAAAGTTTATCAAATTGGAATCCTCAGAAATTATATCGAATCGTCGCGGTCGAAACAAGTTCGCAAAGGCCTTTCGATTATTCGTTTTCGGGATTGTTTAGAGGGAGATTTATGCTACTTTTTTTGCTGGAATTTGCTGCTGCTTTGAGGGTCGATATATGGCTATTTAGGGACAGGTTTTTAAGGTCTTAGAAGCGGTTTGTTACTGTTGTATTTTGGGACAGAAACGGGGTTGTTTGGATGCGTGTTTTGGTTGTGCGATGGTGCTGTACTTGCAGCAATTTACGAGGTATATTTTGCTGCAGTTTTGAGGCGTGCTTTGCTGCGATTTGGGGCTGAAATAGAGCAGCTATAATGGGTGATTAGAGAGGTGCTTAGTTGCTGCGTTTAAGGGCTGAATCGAGGCAGTTTTAAGAGGTGTTTAATGACTGCTTTGGTTGTGCGGTGCTGTTGTATTTGCAGCAGTTTAGGAGGTATTTTGCTGCGGTTTTGAGGGCTGGTTGATGCGTGCTTTTGAGGGTTTTTTGTGTGTTTTCTTGATCTCTATGCTGCTGTGTGTTTGCTTGAGAGAAGGAGGTTAGAGGAGGGGTGTTTTTATAGACAACGTTAGGGTAAAGAAGGGAAGGAGAAGCTTCGAGAATGAGATGATGCGAGATGGGCTTTGCATGGGTTTTTGTGGGGTTTTGGTGGTTTTACGTGAAATAGGTTTGCATGGGATTTGGGTTTAATTTAGGGGCTATTAGTTAGTGGGCTAAATGTAGTTATCATTGTTATTTTTTACTTATTTAGGCTTGGTTTTAAGGGGAATGGTTTAAGGTTTATTGAGCAATCTCAGGCCTTTTAAGAAATCCGGACCAATTGACGATCGATATAGGAAAAACATAGGACCCTTATTTGGGGAGACATTTTTAGGTGTCTACAGAAGCCCCCACTTTGACTGAGTCTGGAGAGACGATAGTCTCATAAGACGAAAGTCAAAGTATTCGATTTGGGACGGAGGGCAACTCAAGACATTCTATGACCCTGAGTTGCCCTTTTTCGCCGGTACCTGGAAAACAACGGTTAGTTTTACCTTTAGCCGTGTCCCGTGCGGTCAGATTTCCTTGGATGTGCATGTATCCTTGGAATGATTTGCTTGCGTCGGAATTTCTGGTGCGGGAGAAAATTCTAAGACCCGAGAGAATGTGTGTCTGCGGAACTTCTGGCGCGGGAGAAAATTCCAAAACCCGAGAGAATGTGCGTATGCGGAATTTCTGGTGTGGGAGAAAATTCCAAAACCTGAAGTGTGCATATGTGGAATTTCTGGTGCGGGAGAAAATTCCAAAACCCGAAGTGTGTATGCGGAATTTCTGGTGCGGGAGAAAATTCTAAGACCCGAGAGAATGTGTGTCTGCGGAACTTCTGGCGCGGGAGAAAATTCCAAAACCCGAGAGAATGTGTGTCTGCGGAACTTCTGGCGCGGGAGAAGATTTCAAAACCCGAGAGAATGTGTGTCTGCGGAACTTCTGGCGCGGGAGAAGATTCCAAAACCCGAGAGAATGTGTGGAAGCGGAACTTCTGGTACGGGAGAAGATTCCAAAACCCAAAAAGATGTGTGTCTGCGGAACTTCTGGTGCGGGAGAAAATTCCTAAACCCAAAGTGTGTATGCGGAATTTCTGGTGCGGGAGAAAATTCCAAAACCCGAAGTGTGCTTGCGGAATTTCTGGTGTGGGAGAAAATTCCAAAACCCGAAGTGTGTAAAGGAGCTGTTGCGTATAGCAACAATCGTGTATAGCGATGAATGCCGTATAGGCGTGTGTAGGAAACTGCATGTAAGATGGGCCCTAGCCTCGTGTGGAGGTGGTGCAATGTGCAATGTAATGTGTTTGTGAAGGATGCATATGCATGATGATGTTTATATGCTCAATGCATGATGGTGCTTATGAAGTGCTTACAATGACTACATGTGTAATGCATGTTTGTCCTTAGATCTAATGCATGAAATGACCAAGGAAATTAATTAATGGTAAGATGTTTTTAGATTGTGGGATGGAGCCGTCTCAAGCCCCCATTCGAGCAAAGGCGATGCTTGTGATTGCAAGTGAGCCCCCAACCCTTGGGGTTTGGGAGTATGGGAATGACTTAATTTGTGGTGTTGATGGTTGGTTTAGTGGGTGAGCCCCCAACTTGATCGAGGTTGGAGAGTAAGGTAAGGCTAGTGAATTTTGTGGAGTCATGGGTCTTGGCTTAGCTTTTTGGGGGTGGTAATGGTAAGGGATGAGGTATTGGGATGTGATTTTGAATTACCCAAATCGGTGACTTGAGCTGAATGCCGCATGAGGAGAGAACAAGGACAAGATGCTTCGATGTAATGCTTTGGAGGAGGATGCATGGTGATTGCTGCAAAGTRATAGCCTAAGGATGAGTGGAGGAGWGCCCCTYAAGGTAYGTGAAAGAACAGGCTAAAGGTTCAAGAAAAGAAAAGGCTAGAATTTGTGACTAAGGGTGAGGTAATGGGGAATTGATGTGGTTGGCTACATGATGTTGGTTCATGCTCGAGTCTATGTCGGGTGCTACACTAGGAATCCGTTCTCCTGACATTAAGGGAATCAAACTATATGAGAGAGTGGACCTTAGAGTGTTATTGAGTCATTGGGTCGGACCTCGAGAAGAGGCTTCCTACGTATCCTTTTGGAATTAGACCGTCGTAGTTCTTGATGATGATTTGGACAATGCCTCGTGTGACAGGGCTTTTGTGGTTGTAATGTGAGGCTGTGGTTTGAGGGTTGAAAAAGGCTCGATGATCACGAAGTGAACCCACGGTGCGTAGTGTGGTTTTTAGACTCTTGCTTTTTATTTGATCTGGGCTTTGAGCTTTGGATTTGCATTGGATTTTGACATTGATTTGCATTTTTGATGACTTTTATATAACAGGCATTGAACTTTGATTTTTTGCTTTTTTCCTTTTTGCCCATTTTATTCTTCTCTTTTTTTCTTTTGCACATGTCTTTTCCTATGCACCGTTTGATTCAAAGGGTTAAGCAGATGTGGGTGATGAAAGAAAGATAGGCTGAATGATAGTGTTTATGGCTCAAAGGGTTGCAAGGGATTTTGATTCGATGTGATGGAGCGAATGAAGGGAAGAGGTTATTTTATGGACCTATGAAAGAAGGCCTCTCTTGGCAATGTCCATTAAAGTGTGAGGTCGATTATTAATTTGATTCCATTAAAGTTAGAAGCGCAAACTATATGGAGGCTAAAGAGGATGAGAAAAATGAAATTGTTATTAACATCAAAAGAATTTATTACACATAGGTTAATTGTAGAATTTATTCCTAAACCTAATGACATAGACCCGAAATGGAGAAAAAGAAATGATACACAGTCTAGCGAAAGGGACTCTCCGACTCGACCCTAAAGCTAAGACTCCAACTGACTCATGGGAATTGAAGAAGGTCATCCTCTATGTCCAATCCGATGTCGTAGACCTTTGCAAATGTGGTAAGGCCTTGATACTTGAGATGATCTTTGTAATTGTGCTGAAGGCCAGAAATGAAGGTCTTGACCATCTCTTCTTCAGTAGGAGCAGAGACTAGTGTGGCAACAACTTCTCTCCATCTGGTCAGATAGGCAGTGAACCCCTCGTTCTCTCCATGCTTAAGGATCTCGAGATCTAGGAAAGATGTTTGAGTCTGAATGTTATGCTTGTATCTTGCCATGAATGCGTGGATGATATCTTCCCAAGTAGCTATTTCTTTCTCAGGAAGTGAAAAGAACCACTTCTGACATATTGGTTCCAAGGAAAGGGGAAAGACCATTGGAAACAAGAAGGAGTCAATCCCTTTAAGCACCATGGTGGTCTTAAATCCCTTGATATGGAATCGAGGGTCATCAGTCGACTTGAACTTAGGTATGTCTTCGGCTGAGAAATCCTTTGGCAGTTTGGTTGAAAGGTGAGGGTCAAGAGAAGGTTAGTCTTGGTAAAAGTTGGGGTCGATGGCTTTTTGGATCGCCTTTTCAAACAGCTTGTTCAAGGAAGAGCTCAAGGTCAACACCTTGATCTTAGCTTCAAGCTCTTGAAGTTGCTCGGCAAGCTTTTGGATCTTGTCTTGTTCGGAGGCCGTTTTGTGGTGTTAAGGCTAATGGGTAGTGAAGGTTGGAGGAAGGTTAGGTTTGGGTTGGGCTTAGGGCTCCAACTCTTCGGGTCGAGCAAGGGCTATGGAGACAGCTTCACCTTGTTTTAAAAAAAAATAAACTCTAAGTGAACTCCCTTGGCCATTATTGAACATATGAATGCAGGTGCAAATGCATGTCCTAATTCCATGATCATCTTTCCTAGAATGAATGCATGAATGCAAGGTGCCCTTTCGATTTATTTTTTTTTTAAATTTTGTTGCTTTTTGGTTTTTTTTTGGAAAGGGCACCAAATGACATAGGAATGTATGCACATATCCTAAGTGGTTAAGGTCAAGCCTAGATTTGCTAAAGGTCGAGTCTAAGTTTGGCCAAGGCTAATTCCTATGTGAGTACGGTCAAGGTCAAAGTCTTAGGTTAATATCAAAGGTCAAAGTCTGTGCCTACTTTAATGGTCAAGGGTTAAGAGCTAGGGTTAAAGTCTATGTGGACTAAGGTCGAAAGTTTGATGGACAAAGTCCTAGTGAGCTATGGTCACAGACTAAGGTAAAGGTCAACTAAAGTCACTATGGGCTATGAAATGCATGATGTGAACTAAAAGATGACCATGGATTACATGAATGTAATTATGAACATGTGTTAAGGTCAAGAACTATACAATGGCTAGGGCCCATACAATGCACATATACACATGACACATGATGACGAGTCAACTATGGTCAGTCTAAAAAGGGTACCACGCCTAAAGTAGAGCTGGGTCCAATTTCACAACTTTCACGGTAAGTGATGTATGGCTGAGTTACCCCTTATGTACACGCATCTCGTAACACGTGCACACACGGCGTGGGTAGGATAGGACTTGCCTTATGTTGAGTCCCTTAGGTTTTGAATGATAACAAACCATTACAGGAAACATGACACTTAATTGTGAATATAGTTGGTCAGAGAGAGATGCTTCAACCCCAGAAACTCTAGGGAGACCACTTTCATAAGCATTGTCCTGGCCATCTCCTCAAGAGTTCTATTCTTCCGTTCAATCAACACCATTTGTTGAGGTGTTCTTGGGGCTAAGAAGTTGTGACTAATACCATGTTCCTGCAATAACCAATAAAGTCAGCATTTTCAAATTCAGTACCATGGTCTGATCTTACCGAGACCAGCTTGTGATAAAGCTGGTTCTCAACCTGTTTCACTAGAGTAACCCAGTCATCGAATGTTCATCTTTTTGAGTGAAGCATTATCACCCAAGTGTAGCCTGGAAAAGTTATCAACAATAACACAGACATATCTATGACTCTTCGACTTTGAACTCTCATAGGACCACAGCAATCAATGTGTAAAAGTTTCGAAGGGTCTACTGGTAACTACAAAACAGTTTTAGGCTTAAAAGAGATTTTGACCTATTTCCCTTGACACATTCTGAAAAACTGTATCTGCCTCATACTTGATGTTAGGAAGTCCTATCACCAATTCTTGAGAACTTAAGTTTATTCAGTAAATGTTAGGCTTTGCATGTCAAATCTCTTATGCCATCCATTGATTATTAACTGAAATAGCTCTCAAACAAACAGACTTGTCTTGAGGGATTTGATCCAGGAACATAATGAAACATCATGTCTCCTGGTTCCTCACATATAGCTCACCTGTTCGTGAGTCGACTATGTACATAGGTTTGGCTTTGAAACTCAAACTCTATTACCTTTGTCACACAGTTGTGAAATCCTCAAAAAGATGATGTTGCAAGCTTCAAATAATATACATCATCAATTGCATTCGAAAGTGTCTTACCTAACCTTCTAAACAGTGATGATCCTTGTTGTTATCCCCAAAGGTGACACTTCCTCCATCAAAGGCTACTAGTGAGAGAAATTGCTCTTTTTATCACCGGACATGTGCTTGAGCATCCACTTGCCAAATACGAATAGGTACTTCTCTTCACTTTAGCCTGTAAGAACAATCAAACATTAGTTTTAGGAACCCAAACTTTCTTGGTCCTTTTCCACAACATTTGCATTGGTAGGTCTTTCTTTTCCAGACCAATTTCACACTGTTTACTGTTCCTAATTACACTAATTTTCTAGGCTGGACACTCATGAATCTTGTGTCCATACCACTAAATAAAACATGCATGTCCTTAGACATAACATACTTACCTCTTTGGAATTCCCTAATCCATGTGGTTTCCTTGGAGACTAGTTAGTCCCGGTCCTCGTTATTTATAACAAGACCAACTTTCCCTTGGTTACCTTCGATTTGATGTCAGTATCCCTAAGGTTTCCTGTGCAGTCAGTAGTTTACTTACATGTCTATGACTCTCATCGTAATTCATCTCTCTGCTCTCAAGATTCTCAATTAACAACTCATTTTTTTTCTTAAAATAACAACATCCTTTTTTAAAGATCAAGTTGTAAATTGAGACTTCAGATCATACTATCAATAGACATGTCAGTAATCACTGCTGCTTTCCCTTTTCAATTGATAATCTCAGCATGTAGGTCAGATATCTTTCCATCATATTCATCTATCAATTCACTGATTTCTTTTGTTTGGTACCATTGCTAAGGGAAACAGTAATAGCTGTGCAGCTTTGAGTAAAAGCATTCTGTTCTGTGAAAGATCTTCTAAGTTGCTAAGCATTATTCGAAGGCTTCAACAAAGAGGTCTCCTACAAAAAGGTTGGCTTTCCTCTAGCTGCTGAAAAATCAAGAGACTCACTTGAGGTTGATAAGTCTCTGGGGAACCAGGAGTCAGATCTTCTTCCGTCGTCAACTGGATAGTTTTTGTTAGTGGATCTGGCCTTTTCAAGTTCCACCTTGCACTTGTCCAATTCACACTCAAGCTCTGCCACTTGATCTTTTAATTCATGACAGACTTCTTCAAGTGGTCACAACTGGCAATAGCAACTTCACATTCAGTACGTTTCTTTAAGTTCTCTTTTGCCGGTTATGTAAGTTTCCACCTAATTTATAGCATTCATCTAACAAGGAATCTATACAAGCAAGCATATTGTCTTATCATACTCATGCATATCTTGCCTAACTTGTTCTAAGTTTACTTGTGTTCATGCAACACATCCTTCTCGCGCATCAAAGCACTATTCAAACTATGCTGGTTCCCCCTCTGGTTCCGGAATCAGTGTTGTTTCCCTGATGTTTGCAAAGGCAGTCATGCAAACGCAGGGTTAGGTGATTTTCATCCTCATCAGACCCTGAGTCAGAATACCCCACATTGATGCTATCATAGCATTCTTAAAAAGCCTCGCTTTTCTCCACACTGTGACTGTTTGTCCTTCTACTTAGAACAATCTCTGATTAGATGTCCCGTCTCTCACAACTTGAAGCACTAACAGAAGATGTGTTAGTCTTTTTGAAATTTTTACCTTTGAAGTTCTCCTCTGATCTCGGAGTGTTCTTTCAAACCTTTTTGGCAATCATGCCCAATCTCAATCTTCATTCTCTTCTATTGTCCCTTAAGGCTATGCCTTTGGCTGGTTCCTTCTCAACTTAGACTCAGTCAATATTTCATGTTCAGGAGGCAACCAATCATCTGTTATAAGAAGGACAAGTAGACAAGTCTTTGGCTTCATAGATAGTAGTGATCTTGGCATATCCATGCATCTGTTAACCGCGCAAATACTTCTCACAAGATCCTCATCAGAAAAACTTTTTGCTTGGGATCTAAGATCATTGATTATTATCATGAATCTATGAAAACAATCAATTGATCTTTCAACACTTGTTCATAGAAACAATTCATATTTAGACATAAGTAAATCAATTTTGATCTTTTTACCTCATGGTTCCCTCATAAGCAAAGTTCAAGAGTATCCAAATTTCTTTTGCACTGTTGCATCCAGAAATTCGATTATACTCTGTCTCACCTATGGCCTGCTGTTGAAATATGGACATTGCCTTTGCATTCTTTCAAGTAATTTGTAATCAGCAGTTAACCAATTCACTGTTGAAAATATGACATTGCCCTTTGCATTCTTTGGAGTCTTGTTTCCTTCAGAGTCAGTCTTCCATGATTGTGTTAGGACCATTTTTTACTACGACCAACCACTCATAATCAATCCCCATAATCAATTCTGATCCTATTCTTCCACCATGCATAGTTGCTTACGTTGAACTTTGGTGTCTTGCTATCAATAACAATCGCACCTAACTCTTGAGTACTCATACTTGACTTCTTCTAGATGTTACTCTTGCAAGAAAGCCTTGGTCTGATAACCAATTGAAGGTTATGTGATACTCAAGAGGGGGGGTGAATTGAGTGTAATTATGCTATTTGCCAATTTTTCTTTCTTTTCGGACTTAGTATGAGGAACCAGTTGGCTGGTTCCTGTAAGCACGGAATATAAAGTAAAGCAATAAAGAACACACAAGATTTAACAGAGGTTCACCAAACTCCTGGGCTACGTCATCCTACCCTATGTTCTTTTATAATCTTATCCGAAAAACAAAGAACACACTCACTCTTTCTGTTTCCCTACTCCCGGGAACCAGCAACCCACACTCAACTCTGAATGTACTCTCGACTCACACTCGTAAGTCCAATTTGTGTTTAAACTCACAAACACTCACCAGCCTTCAACCCCTCTATTGAATGCTTTACAATGACAATTTTTCTTCTCTTTTTGATTTACTTCTTAACAAGCTAAATAAGAGAATAATGAAGCTCGACTAAATGCTCTTGTGTATGATCAAAGTAGTGTTCTTGGTGCTTTGTGTTTTTCTCTCAAAATATTAAACTCTTTTGGATCCTGTAGAGATGTAATGGAATTTTCGAAGTATAGATGATTATTTATATGTTTGTTGACCTAAACCCTAGTTCCTTAAATCTCTATTTGCCGACAAGCAAGATGAATTTTTGGAAAGTATTTATCTTTCGATTTTAATCTTTAAGGAAATAATCGAACAAGATATATACTACTAGGTTTTAAAGCAACAATCATATTCTATCTATATTTCCAGCTGCAAACTTTATTTTCAAAATATTCTTTTACAAAAATATTTTAGAAAACTCTTTTTGAAACCGCATCATAATTCACTCAAGGACACAGCTGGTTCCCTCAGCCTGGTTCCCTAATTGAGTATGTTATGAATTCTGTCCATTCTGTACCAGAATTCATAACATAACTCAAGCACATATAAGCATTTAAACCATAACAATTAAGTCACACTAACAGAGCATATTAACATGAATTCTTTAGATTTAAACTATTAAAAAGTATTTTCATTCATGTCTTCATGTAATCTTCAAGACTTTGAATTCTTCCTTTAAATACTGTTCAATTTTGAGCAACTTCTTTCTTTCGAATGTCTACGAAAGCTTCATACTTCAAGTCTTGGAATCATCCTATTACTGCACAAGTAACATGGTTAAGTGCAACAAAAGGTATATACTGTTTTCAGTATAACAGTCAAGGAAACAACTTTTACTGGTTCGGGACCAGTATATGAGCTTTGTATGTATTCAGCTGTTCCCTGTAACAAACAAGTTATTCAATGCATACACATAAAGTATTAACTTGTCTAGGGAAACAAGTATCTAAATCAGTTGGTTCCCAAA
>SNQN01012246.1:0-13003 GCA_008642245.1 Bassia scoparia
TATTTCGAATTTGTGCACTGGATTAAGGAGGATCTTGGGTTTGAGGAAGTTGGTGAGATATGGTATAGGAGGAAGGGTTGTACTTTRCATAATGGTAGAGCTTTAATCACTAGGGACAAGGACATACCTGAATTTTTGAATGCCCCTGAACCTGATGGTTACTACCATYTGTATGTGGTGCATCCTAAGAAGGTGGTGCCTGAACATGGACTATGCCATCCTCCCTGGATGAAGTTCTATGATCCAWAGGAGAGATTTGGTCCAGAGTATTATGATGTTAGTAGTAGTTTAGGGAGCTTTATAGATGATGGTAGTGAGTTAAATAATGAGGAGTTTGGTAGTGGAGTGAACATGGGGTTTACAAGTGGGAATAAAGAATCTTTGAGCTGTAAAGTGGGGGGTCCACAACAACATTTACCACCCAACAACACACCTCCTAACCCTGTCATTGATTCACAGCCTCCCAACCCTAATCTTATCACTACAGAATCACAAAAAGAGGCAGCAACATCTCAAAACATACCCAAAAACACATCAACCACAAACCARAATCAAATCAGACCTAAGCTACCCATTCTTCCATCCCAAAAAACACCTTTTCATTCAAACAGTGCTGCTRCTGAGAGTCTTGATGTTGGAGAACCTAGCTATTTAGGAGATGAAACAAGTGACAGTGAAGATGAGGATTACAACAGTGACGCKRATTTGAGTGAGGATGACATAGACAACCTTCATGATGAGGACTTATTCAACAAATATGTTGACAAAGACATTGTAGACCATGTCAGGGACAGCTTCAAGGAGTTCACCAACAATGCTACTGTTGAGGATTTGGAAGTGCAAAATGAAGAGAAACATAGTCACTGGTGATAGCAAGAGTTGCATCGACTGATGTAATGATCACCAGTGATGTTGGATTTGATGAGAATGTTGACAATTATCCTAAGTTCATCCTGAGATTGATTTGCAGGATAGTACTCATTTAAGTTTGGTTTGAGTTCTTTCAGACTGGAGTTTTTAGGAAAGCTTTACAATGGAATGCAGTAGAGAATGATATAATTATCTATTTTCTACACAACAATAGACTAGGGTATCTGTGTATGGTGGCTAATAGATGTGAGTGTCCTTGGAAGATGGTAGGATACTTTCAATGCAAATGTGAAAGTAGGAATCAGTGTAGGTTTAAAATACACTGTAGGAAACTGAGGGGGAACAATATGGCAAGTTAAGTCATCAGACTAAACATTTGCAACAATTACACAACCTAAATGCACTTCAATATTTGGCTGAGAAATTCATAGAGATTGGAGAGATGACCTTGTTGGAATTGAAAGCATTTTCAAAAAAGAGTAATGTAGACACATAAAATGTCTCCCCAAGAGTAATCAGTGATGAAACATACCGTCTCACGATGTTCGACTTACAAAAGATGCTTTAACTCACCACAAAAGTTGAAAATACGTTGGGGTCATACTCGGAAACTATTGAGCAATAGGACAATAAAAGGGGGCAAAAACTTTCTTTTTTTTATTTTAATTATTTCTATTTTAGGTTTTCTTTTCTATTTTAAGGATTTTTTAAATAATTTATATTCGTGATCTCCATAGTTTCCACTTTTCATTGCACTCTTCAATTTTCTGAGCTCACCAGTATTTTTAGATTATTTTTCTGATTTTTCTGACATTTTTCTATGATTTTATTATAGTTTTTTTTATACGAGAAAATCAAAAAATTACAAATACACAAATATCCTCGGAAATACGTGGAACATTCTAAGATACATTCTCAGAATCTCCTTTCTTGAGAGCAAGGGTGTCTAGGTGCATCGAATCAAGGCAAATACGTATTATGGATAAAATCGGAGGAAATCGAAAATCGGCGGAGAATATATCACAGGATGCGTATATAACGAGGCTTCTGCGTATATATGCAGACTGCGTATTCGTAGGGTTTTCCTCATTTTTCCCTCGTGCCCTATAATGTGCTGCTTGCTCATTCCGGACACCGTCTATTCTATTTTCCCGTCGCTAACTTGCGTATCATTTCTCATGTCTCATACTTCTCTTCACACTACTCTAAAATTACATTTCGTTTTGAGTTCTAATGCATCGATTCTGTTTCGATTCAAAAGCGATAACAGGTTTATTTCTGAGATTACTCGCCACTAAACACTCGTCTCTCATTTCCTCGAATCTTAATTAATAACTATTACGAGTTTAATTTAAAATTAACAATGTAGATCCTAATTTATTGTTTCCATGTAATATGTAGGAGTAGTTTAATGTTTTGCATTGTTTTTGTTTCTCTTTTATTTTCATTATCATTAATAATTATACTTATCAATACTAACGATTTTTTATCCTTGTATTAGCGATTCAAGGCGAGAATTCATTTCGCTCGTTTTTATTATGAACTAACATTTGTTTTGTTTTGTCCTGTATAGGCGATTCAAGGCGGAAGATTCATTTGCTCGTTTTTAGATTCAGTACATTTGTTTTGTTGCAGATTCAGGGTAAGATTGGTTTGTATATATGTTTTGAATTGCATATATTTCGCATTGTCATTGGTTGTACATCATTTGTATATTATTTTGCTAAATAAAGCCGGAAATTATGTGAATCACTTTAAAATCAGATTAACTATGGACAACCGGTTTTTAGGCACATTTTAACTTGATTAATTCAAAGTGGTCACAATTTCTAGGTTAGGTGTCTCTGGGTGCATATAGAAAACACACTTTCGTAGTAATCTTTAGGATTAGTACGCTTCTAAGGTGCTAAAAATGTAAGTTATGCGCATATCAATAACCGTGATGAATGGAATGTGCAATGAACAGAGTAGAGGCGCTACTGCGGGCGATTGGGTTACAGATTGATTCGTACCATGTCCCCGAACCACGAACTGGTTACTGGATCAGAACGTGGGGCCATTAATTTGGCACCAACGTTTCGGGCGTCTCGTGAATAACTTTATAGGCCGGTGGCGACTCCCTTACTCGACAACACTACCTCCAACGCACTGTGCGGGTTCCGTGGCTCAAGCCCACGCAAGCACCTCGATGTAGTCCAAGCGCGCGCCTCCGCTAGTCGAGGGGCGCGGGCCACGTCCTAATAGTAGAAGGAGGTTGGGTGTTGAGGTTGGTTACTATAAGGTTTATTATGCTAGAACAATTGCATTGAGAATGATATTTGGTGATTCTAGTTTAGAGTACAAGCAGGGTTGGGATTGCTCGCTACAATAATTAGGCACAACCCTGTTAGCACAACAATAGTTAAGGTTGATGTACAAGAAGGCATACAACCACAATCCAAAGACTTTATGTGTGCTTCCAAGCTTGTAAGAGGGGTTTAAAGCAGGTGTAGACCTATTTTGGGAGTTGATGGTGCACATTTAAGGGGTCCATATCCTGGTATTCTACTTACAGCTGTGGGCAAAGATGGGAACAATAATATTTCCCTGTTGCATGGGTGTGGTTGAGAATAGAGAACTCAGAAACTTGGAGTTGGTTTCTGGATTTGGTGAGGAATGATCTATCTCTGTTTGCTGACTAGTCACTTGGGTACATGAGCAAGATGAGCTTACCTAATGTTGACAGACAAAGGTAAACACTTAGTTACAACACATTACTTGATTATTTGGCTGACACTACATTTTTACTTGATATATAAGATGCAATTGATGTTTGTAGGGTTTACTTGAGGCTTTCAAGAAGGTAATGCTATGCAGAACTAGATATTGCTGCAGACAATATCTGGAGCAATTTTAGCAAAAATACCCTGGTCTGCTGTACAAAGAGCCTTTTTGGAAGGCTGCTAGGGTACAACCAAGGTGAGTCTTTGAGCCCTGGTCTAATTTTTTCATTTGTAACAAAATGATTGCATGCTAACTTTGGTTAACTCTTTCTAATTCAGGAACAATTTACTAAACACATGGACAAAATTAAGGCCATCAATGAAGTCTAAACTATTCTAAGTGTCATACAGTTGGCATTCTGGTCAAGGCATGGGTTCAGTCATGCATCGAAGTCAGCTATGCTCTCACAACTGTTGTAGAGCTTCAATAGTGTGTTAGAGAAGCAAGAGCCTACCTATCCTACAACTAATGGAGTGGATAAGAAAGGTAACATAATAACAAGATCATTGGCCAAAAGAGAAGGGTTGAAGACATTTGAAGGCAAGATCATGCCATCTGTGGTTAAACTAATACATAGGGGATTTGAAGAAGCAACCAAGATGAGGCTTATGCAGGTTGACTTACAMGTGTYTGAGGTTGAGTATGAGGACAATACCTACATAGTCAACCTTGACACTCAAGAATGCAACTGCAACAGATGGAGCCTGCAAGGAATACCATGCTGGCATGCACTAGCCTGCATACAAAAAAGAAGACTGAATTTTGAGGATTTTGTTCACCAGGCATACCATGTGGAAACCTACAAGGCAACATACACCCCTACACTCAAGGCTATGCCTGGTCCAAAACAATGGGAAAAAACCACTTATGATAAACCTGCACCACCACCATATAGAGTAATGCCTGGGAGGCCTTCAGCTCATAAGAGGAAAAAGGAGATGGRAGAGGATAAGGAGAAAAATCAAGTGAAAAGGGCAAAGAGGCAGAACAAATGTGKTAGATGTGGGGAATTAGGCCATTACCAAAAGAGGTGTAGCAAGCCACCAGTTGTGAGTGAGCCCAAAAAACCTGGAAGACCTCCAATTTCAAACCAAGGAGAKGCATCTAAATCAAAGAAAACCACCAAAGCAAAGGCCACCAAGACATCTCAGCCCAAGAAATCAAACAAAGCAACAGGGAGGAAGAAAACACAAGTAACAGAGCACTCTGCCACTACATCAGCACTTGCAGACACTCAAGCATCATTCAACCAATCTTCAAGTATTCCAACTCAGCAATCTCAAGCATAATTAGTAGCTAAACTTATGTTTTTGCAATGTAATTCTGAATTTTGAATGTGGAAAATCACAATTGTTGGGTGAAAACTCATTTTTTGTCAACTTTATTTTGTCAAGTATTTATTGACTTAAATATGTTATGAAAATCTGGCATGGTTTGCATTTGGCTGTTAATTTTACAATTATTTGCAATGTATCTGTTGGTCTTACAACAATATGTGTCTTTTGCCTTTTTTGCAAATACAACATCACTGTGTGTGTTAACTAATGCAGTTGGCTAATACATGTTGCATACTGATTGTGTAGCATTCAGAATTCATAACAAAAATTTACRGAAAATTGCAACAACTTTCATTTCAGTAGCTTTTGTTATCAGTACAAAATAGCTCAAAAAAAAACCTTCCATRAGTAGTTCAATGACAGTAACTTACACTAAAGTCTTAACAAAACCTAGACTAAATGCCATTCTAATTGAAAGCCTTAACAAAAGCTAAACTAAAAACAACAGAGAGAACAACACAGACTACAATTGATTTCAATCCAACATTTGCCAACCCTTGTTGAACTTCATTATTTGACAATCTGACAGGCCTCATAATGCTGCTCCTCTTTGCTTCCTCTTGTTCTAACTTCCTCAAATCCCTCTCAGCAGACACAACCCTCATGTTCAAAATGYTTTTCTCCATTGCCAACCGATGTTTCTCAGCAACCAACATGTTAATCACATCACGCTGCCAATCAGAAGGGTTATCATCAACCCAATCAAACACCTTGCAACCCCTCTGCCCAGTTTCATGATTGAAAAACTTGCAAGCTCTGAATTTTCTGCCAGGATTGTCACTCGTCCAAGAAATTGAAGTTGCCAGTGGTAGTCACACTCACACTTCAACCACATTATCACCCTGCAAAACAAAAATAAAAAAGAAGAATTCGAATTAACACAAGTAAACTAGAGGAAGCAACGAAAAAGAAAAGAAATAATAGGCAAATTGAACAAACCCTAATTTTTCACACTCAATGGGGGATATGAAATGAGAAGAGTTATTTAAAGAAAAAGAAAATAGGGGGAAAAATTAGGGATTTAAGTATTGGAGGAAGGGAAATGAAAAAAGGGAGGGAAAGAGTGCAAAATGAAAAAGGGGTGCAATTAGGAGTTTTAGAGTGGTCAAACGTGATTAACGCCGGATGTTTGCTCGGAGGTCTTTCCTCACAAATTTTTTTTTTAGGTTCCTCTTTACATAAAATTTTTAAAAGGTTCTTTCTTAGAAAAAAATATTTTTAAAAAGTATTTTTTTGCAATTTTCCAAGAAATAAATTTGTTTTGATTATTTGGTTTGTGTGAGACTTCTGAGAGTGAGACTGAGACTTCAGGAGACTGATATATTGGAATATTGATATTTATTCATATGAGCTTTAATCGAATCGTCGAAGTTGTGAGAAAAGTCTTCAGATGTCTATTAAATATGCAATTTGATTTCAATGGACTTCCAAAATCGACATGACTTCAAATTTATTCAAAGTCACATCTAATATTGTTGCTGCTGTAAGAACTGGTAAAATAGCGAATGCTCGCAAGATGTTCGACGAAATGCCGCAAAGAGATACAGTTGCTTGGAATGCCATGATTTCATCCTACTCTCATCTGGGTTTTTACTCAGAAGTATTTTCTTTGTTCCGAATGATGAGAACTTGCAATGCCATACCTGATCAGTTCACCTTCACTGCTACTGTCAACGCTTGTGCTGGTGCAAGAGATGTTAGATATGGTTCAGTACTTCATGGTTTAGTGGTTGTTTTTGGGTGCCAAAATTCACTTCCTGTTGCCAATTCTCTTATTGATATGTACGGAAAGTGTATGAGTTCTGACAGTGCTAAGAAAGTGTTCGAGGAGATGCCAATGCGGAACGAAGTGTCATGGTGCTCACTTCTGTTTTCCTATACCAATGCTGGTCTATTAGGTGTTGCTGCTGAAGTATTCTGTAGTATGCCGATAAGGGTTGATGTTTCATGGAATATAATGATCGCTGGTTTTGCGCAGTATGGAGATTGTGTTTCGTGTTTAAGCTTGTTTAGACAAATGAGAGAAAGTGGTGGTTGCCCTGATCAATGGACTTTGAGTGCCCTTATAAACTCTTGTGCTGGAAAGGAAGGACCCGAATCTGGACGCATGATTCATGGGTTTGTTATTAAAAGTGGGTGGTATAAATCTGTTGAAGTACAAAACTCGATACTGAGCTTTTACAATGAATCAGAATGTCCAATTGATGTTAACACGGCACTTCAATGTATGGATTACTGGAATCAGATTTCCTGGAATTCTGTCATAGATGCTCATATGAAAATGGGAAATACCCATGAAGGGAGCATCCTGTTTCAGAGAATGCCTGAAAAGAATATTGTTTCGTGGACTACAATGGTCGCTGGATATGCAAGAAATGGCCTAGAACTCGAAGCTATTTGTCTGTTTGTTCAAATGATGAGAAATTTTRTCAAACCTGACAAGCTYGCATTTGGTGCAGTCCTTTTAGCATGTTCGGGTTTGGCATCACTTGGGCATGGATTGATGATACATGGATGCTTAGTACAACATGGTTTTGATGCCTGCATTTACGTAACGAATGGTTTGGTTAACATGTATGCTAAATGTGGAGACTTATCGGGGGCAACACGAGCATTTAATGATGTTGTCAACAAGGACATAATATCATGGAATACGATGTTGTTTGCATATGGATTACATGGACACGCTCACCAAGCATTGAAGCTATACGAAGAAATGCTGGAACACGGACAAAAACCAGATGTTGTGACTTTCATTGGTTTACTAATGACTTGCAGCCACGCAGGCCTTATCGAGAAGGCTCAACAGCTAGTGGATTCTATGGGGTCAGTCCATGGTCTATCTCATGAAATGCACCATGTGACATGTATATTGGACATGCTTGGGCGTRGTGGATTTTTAGCAGAAGCGAAGTTTTTAGCGAATGTTTTACAAGGAGTAAAAGCTTCAAAGGGAAACTCGTCCGAAAATATACTAGGAGCATGTTCCTTAAATTTAGAAGTAGAGTTGGCAGAGCAAATTGGGGAAGATTTGATGATCTCGGAGCCTCAAGGYGAGATGAGTTATGTATTGTTGTCAAATTTGTATTGTGCAAGTGGGCAGTGGAAAAAAGCTGAAATGGTGAGGAAAACTATGGTTGATCAAGGAATAAGAAAAACACCTGGGTGTAGTTGGATCGACGTGAAAAATGAATCAACATGTTTTGCTTCAGGGGATTTTACACACCCATACATGGACAAGATATGTAATATAATAGGTGATCTTGAACTCGAATCSAGATATCCGTCCTTTTAAGTTGAGGTAACTAAACTTTTTCATGTACCAAAATTTATAATCTCTGATGTATATCTATCTGCATTTTTTACCTCATACTCGCCTAATCGGAGCAAAGGTGATTCGCATCAAACACATGATCTGGCTTGTGCTGTTTSTGCTTCTTGATTGATTCACTATACTAAATCTTGCCTGTTGTTTCTTGATTTCTTCATTGCCAGACAATTCTGAATGGAAATGTGGTAAAAATGACAAACTTTATGCCAATATGATCAACTTTTCTAACAACTTATTAGTATATGTGAATTTCTAAATAGTTTACATAGTGTTTTTACACCAAAAATCTCCAGTACATGAAGGGAGTATCTGTTAGGTTTCTTTTTGAATCCCCAGAAAGTCTAATAACTCAGCAACTCAAAAAGGAATAAATTGGTCACCAGGAAAATAACCAAGAAACCAAAGGGTAGAAAAACAATTCACAAGCAACTACACTGTCTACAATAAGCTAGGTACTTGATGGGAAGGTCTAGATTGATAATCAATGAAAGGGTTGAAGTGAATTGCTGGTGCAAGATTCGAAACCGCTGCAAATGGATCCACCAATGCTCTTCCTTTGTTCCCGACAGTGATGATATCTTCTTCAAACACCTCCCATTTATCTGTAATTACAGTCTTCAACCATGGTTTATCTCTTTGCTTGAGATTTGGCACCATATCTGCTGTACTGTCCTTGTTCTTGTTTGCGCTTTGCTCTACACTTTCGGCTTTACCACCACCTACCAATGCTGGGGATGATGCAACCCCTTTTGTATTAATGATCTTCTCCAGTTCTTTAAAGTCCGMGKCTGGAATTGGCTGAATTGTTGGACATTCGTTTTCATGAAGCAACCCAACTTTCCTGCAAAATCTGAAATAATCAGACAAATCTTCCCCTTGTGTGTTGGCCTTCTGCAGCACATCCAGAGCCATAGAAGCCTCAGGTTTTCCAACGCGATTAGTATACACTTTCATCAATGCCTTGGCAATACCATCACAAATCTTACTATACAACTCAAAAACCTCGATAACTATACAATCCATAGCCTCTAGGACCACCACCTGATCCGTCATCCTGCCTCCAAACGGCTTCACCTGCATTACCGCGTCAAGAAGATCCTGCCATCTCTTCACCCGCATCAGCTGTAACTTAACCCCGTCTTTCTCCTGCACAAGAACGATCGGGAGGTCCATCTCGTCATTGAGCTCTTCTGACAACGTCACAGACTTAAGGTCCAAGAACATGAAGTATGCCTGAACAAAAGCACTGCAGGCCTCCCTGTTTCGGACGTGTACGTCCTGGAAAGTGGAGAGATCAAACGGAAGGCGACCAATCTTGCGCGTGCCAGGGGCCTTGGTGGTGAGGACTCCATGTAGGAGGATGAGAGACTTGAGGGCTACAACCCAGTTGCGTGTACRGTCAACACGACGAGTTAGCATACACAGGAAGGTGATCAAATGGGAGGGGGAGATTCGTACCCAAGCGAAGACACGCTGGGCATGGTTGTAACGTAGAGAGGAGTCATCATGACTGGTGGCTTTAATGACAGCTGACTCAAGTTCAGGGTGTCTGTGCTTCTTCTTCCTCACTAAGCTCGCCATTAAAATGCTGTTTCGATCCTTGATTACTCCTGCGGCCCTCCTCCAAAGCTGCTTCATTCTTGTATGTTGCTGCAATGAATAATGATTGATATAATGATGACGACGACGACGACGACGATTGTGGTTTATGGTAGGTAGCTTTGTCCTCCTTGTTTGAAATGGTGTGTATGTTGTTGAATATTTCTTGGTTAAAGAGCTGTTGATTAGCTGTTTGAAGTGTAGTGGGATAAAATGAAGAGGAAAGAAGGAAGAAGGCGACTTCCTCTTCAGTTCTGAGAGGACTTGTTTGGGTGATGGGTTTAAAGCCAACAGACAATATCAGTGGGCGATTAGTGGACGTGCACGCATCAACTTTTTAGACCTTCTCTATTCTCTCTTCATATCTTTCATTCAAACTACCTTCTACTTTTCTGTGTTCAACAAGATTTCGTTTCATATCTTTTGCTCTTTTAAAAAGTCAAACTTTTAAGAAACGAGAAATTCCATAATAATTTATAGGTCACATGTTCGAATAATTTCTCTATGTCTATCTACGTACGATATTAATTAATCAGTCACATATTCAAATTATTCCTCTATATAATGCGTAATTGTATAACCGTCCAGCTTGTGACTCATATTAAAATGAAGGAATGACTGATATTATTCTCTGTTGAATGTATTATGAAATTGACAATAGCAATTAGGTATTCAGAAGAAAAGAAAGAAAGAAAAAAGTAAAGTTTCATTCCAGATTTGAATGATTGAATCACATGAAGTTAAAAAAATGAAACATACAAGTATATTTTTTTTTTTATTGAAGAGACTTTAAAGAAACAATTTATGCAGAGATAGCTTCTCCAATTGATTGTTAACTTTAAGGCAAATTACTGGGCTAATGAGAAAGGGTTTCGAATAACAAAAGTAGTTTTGATAAATGAGGGAGCCATTTGACGTTGAGTGGGTAAGATGTAAGAATTTCTTATATTCCCTTAATTCTTACATGGAAAGTGTTCATGAGATCCTAAGGGTTGTTAACTCTCAAGACACAATAAAATAAAAAATAATATCTAATTTAACAATATATACTAAAGCAATTTCCACTCCCTTCATATTTTTCCTCCCAAATTTCCATTCCATCCCACTTTATTCATTATATTTATTATTTATTATTATTATATATTATTTTATTTACATTTATTATTGCATAAAAATTATAAGAAATATTTAATTAAGGTTAATAATTGTATTTTGTATAAAACTTTAAATATTTATTAATTGATATACATATATAATTCTATTTATTATCAAAATAAAAATTTTATGAAATAATCACATTTTTAAAAAATAATTTTGATTTTATTTACGGTATTTCGTATTTTATTTCAAAGTCGAACATTTGCTCGGATTTTATCTAGTATGTCTAATAAAGTAGAGAGATAATTAACATAATGTTATTGTTTCAATGCATTATAACAAATGAAAACTCAATATTAAAAGGGTTGATAACCTTTGGGTAGCCAATTACATGTATAAATAAAGTAGTTTCAAAGGAGTTTATTTATTCCCTTAATTACTTACAAGTATAATATAAATTCATAAGAATTCAGTTTTTTTTTTTTTTTGGGACAAGAAGAATTCAATTTTAAATTGTGAGGAGTATTATTTAAGATATTTAATGAAACATGCAGTAAGTAATTAAAAATTAAAACGTTATTTTGACAAATCTTTATGAAGTATATCGTAGCATTTAAGGTTAAAATTTTGTAGAAGGTATTGTATGTATAAATGCACAATAAATTTATTGTCCATCAAATATATAGTACCCTTTATATCAATATAGTGACTTATTTTCACTTTACATCAATATATATAATAATAAGGGTCAGTATATTGACAAAATGGATTACTATATTAACCAAAATGGTCACTATAATTTGATGCACAGTAATTTATTATACATCCAATATATTTAATACTTTGTCCAAGTTTTGTGTACCTAATTGTATGGTCGGTGTAAGTCATTGGCTCACAAGATAAAGTAACGGAGTGGTCGTATTAATTACTCCCTCCGTTTTTTTAGATGTTCCATATCATTATGGAACGGTTTTTAAGAGGTTGATTGAGTTGAATAAAATAGTTGAGTAAGTTGGGTAAAAGGTTAAATAAGTTAGGTAAAGAGTAAATGTGTGAATGAAATTTTATGGGAAATAGTAATTTTGGATGAAAAGATTGGGTAAAGTAATGAAAGTTGACTTTAGAAAGGGGTAAGTCATTAATGTTAGAGTAAATAAAGTAGGTAAATATGTGAAAAAGTTATTTTTAGATTGGTTAGAACAACTATTTAAAAACATCGCAAAATGAAAACTGGAAAACAATAAAAAACGGAGGGAGTATTATGGTACGCGTGGTTGATGAATAATCAAACATGATACGCGTAATTGCCGTAAAGGATGCCTGTAAATGTTGCTGATTCCGCATGAAGTCACGTGCCCTACTCTTGATGTTACGCACTCCACGTGTTCAAAACGCAACCCATTATGTTGTGTCACCATCTTCTTTCATCATCTTTTAAAATTGTTTTATTCGACTCACAAATAATTGACTCACGAGCCACGCTGCCCATATGCCTTTGTCCAATCCCATATACGGAGTACTCCATACTTGATTGCAACAATTTATTTTGCACGTAATTTAATAAATAAACTACTGTAGTATATTTCTATTCTATACTGCTTATAAGAGTGTTGTTTAAATAAAATTTTGGATTTTTTCCCATATGTCGCGAGAGTTTAGGGTTAATAACTTATATACCCTTGTATTTTTGGAAACAGTTTATAATATCCCTGACATTAAAAAAATAGCCCAGATGATCGTACTATGGATAAAAAGTTAACGGTGTTGTTTTTGTCATAACCAACACCTAAAGCAACTAATTATACATTAATTCATTCTCTCTCTAAATATAAACCTCCATGGTCATCTTCTCTCTCCCTTTCTTCCTAGCTCAGCCACCTAGCAGTCATAACCACCTAACAGCCATAACCACCTAACACGCCATAACTACCTAGTAGCCGCAACAACTGCAGCTTGCACAACCCCTGCAGACCACCTACAAGGCCCCATCTGCGATCTGAAGGGC
>SNQN01012247.1:5738-16515 GCA_008642245.1 Bassia scoparia
CTAAGCTAGTACACTAATAAAAAAAAAATTCAATTGACAAAATAATTTGTAATTGAGACAATAAAAGAAAAATATTAAAACTAAGAATCTTTCATAAGGTTAACACTAATCACTATTATATTCGCATAAAAAATTATTTATTGATGTCATTAATTATTTTTTGATTTTAATATATTAGGAGGGAGGGGTATGGTGGTAATTTTAGGTGGACACCACCACCCCCTCACCCCTTCTCTTATATAATAGAGATTATTAAGTAGTTCACAAACATGTCCTTCCATAACGTAAAACTTTCGTCAATTTTTAATAATAAGTATAACAAAAATCTTTTACAATTGTACAATTTTCCTTATTTGATAAATTTTTATTAACAAAATTATCATATTACCCGCTTTTAAATAAAGCTAATCGATAAAGAATGTGATGGGTTTGGCTGTAGTTGCGGTGGTCGTGGTGGTTAATTTTACCTCACTTTCTCTCTTCTCAAAAGCCCCTAATACTATAATTATGCCCCATAATAATTCATTATTCGAAATTCTCTCATCGGTATAGGATATATTTGATATGTAAATAATATCTTATTTGTATTATATTCGATACCAATGAGAGAATATTGGATAATATTCTCTAGCACTCATAAAAAATGGTGCAGATATATTAATAAGGATTAAGAATGTGTTAGTGCATCTTGGGGTATTAGAGCATGATTTTGGATTTGAAATTTGTCGAGGGACATTTATATGTGCAGGTTCTTCATATGAATTGATGATAAAATTTTAGGTAATTTTTTCGAAAAATTATTCGAAAGTCCTTTTTCATAATGTATAATCCATGTTTTCGCCTAAAAAAAACGTTTAGGTGATCCAACTCGATTTTTCTTATATTATCTCTAACACCTTAAGGGTGATGAGGAATGACTCCTCATCATGTTTTGAACCCAAATACCGATACGAGCATTTGGACTCGATTTGTCGTTTGCGAATTCAAAAGTCCCTCTTATGGACCCCAAATTTGGCGTGGGTCCATCATATAATCATATGAACCCATGGTAAAATTTTTGGCATTTTTTTCGAAAATTGTCCGGAATCTATTTTTCGTGATGTATAATCCACACTTTTCGCTCAACATAATCACTTTAGTGACCCGGCTCAATTTTCACTAGAATTTCTTCCACACCTTAAGGGTGATGGGGATGAATCTTCCTCAGGTTTCGGTCTTAAATACCGAGCGTAGTCACTCATCATACAAACATTTCAATATTTATCAATTTGTCGGTCGTAGACTCAAAAGTCCCGCATATGGACTCTTTTAGTCCCCAAATTTAGCTTGGGTTCATAAAATGATTATGTGAACCCATGGTAAAAGTATCGGAAATTTTTTCGAAAATTGTTCAAAACATCGTTTTTTGTATTCATAGAATGCTTTTAATTTGAATTATTAGTAAAGTTATTCCCGAGTATCGACTATATTATTGACAAAGTTGACGATTTTCATGATTTTCTCAGCTCAATTATATGGTTTATTGCGTTTAATTGCTGATTTCCACTATTTGAATTAATTTTAAAAAGGGCGTCAAACATTTTTGGTTCCCAATAGCACAAACAACAGTTTTCTAATACATCTCTCAATAGAAAGAAAATCTAGGTGTGGGTGTCTATTAGAAGATTAAAGAAAACACTCATTGAATTTAGGTACGCTTCCACAATCAAGTTTTACCAATTAATTTGATATGAAGATCGATCCTGATTATCAGAAGATTAAGTTTTAATTTAGGATTTAATCCCAACATCTTGTTTTACTAAATCATGTGCAAGATTGAACTTTGTGCTTTCAAAAAAAAAAAAATCTCATTAAAAGGGACAAAGACTTTATTTTGAAACTTCTAAATTGAATGAAGTTTCATAAACTAGTCGCTTTGGCTTTCTCATATTAACAGGTAAAATATGTATCAGTATCAATGTCTCTATTAATGCTGTCATGACCGCGTGTTCGTGCTTCTAACTTATAAATCACTCCGTAGTACCTTAATCTAGATTTAGTTGTTATCATATTAGCCTTACATTGCAAACAAAATTAACATACATTCTTATTTGACAAAGTATTAGGTACATCGGATGCACAATAAATTTACTGTACATCAGATTATAGTGACCCTTTTCGTTATATAGTAATCTTTTTTATCAATATAGTGACCCTTATTTTTTATCACATATTGATGTAAATGAAATGGGTCACTATATTGATATAAAGGGTCACTATATTGAGATAAGAGTCACTATATGCTTGATGCACAATAAATTTAATGTACATCTGATGCATACAATACCTTCTGTTCTTATTTAGTTTGTCATCCAAACATAGCATATTCGTACTATATTACAATGTCTACAACATGAGGTTATTTCTCTCTTATTATTATATTGGTTGTATTAAGACATACAAGTATTTTTGTATGCCATACTTAATTAACTACTAATCAAGTAGTGTTGTTGTAATTAACACTTCAAACTCTCATGCGAAGTCAATATGTCATACTTGGTTTCTCTATTAGGAGTAAACAGTCCATAATGACGCTCACTTTCATTCCCCATTTCAGATTCTCATCAAACATCGCAAACAAGTACGTCTCAATCTCTTTCCCTCGTGTCATAGGCGTCCCCTGCTTCACAGCTTGATCAAATTCGTGTAGAATGTCTTTGCATTTTCCACCGTCGCGGTCGCTCCCCTTCGGCGGCCACCCACACTCCCCTCTGCCATTATTATTATATTCCTGTGACGACCCCAACCTCGTCGATTTTTGGATGACCAGGAGACTTCGCCAGTTTTCAATTCGAGGAACAAGTCATCGTCGTTCCGTGTACCATATCTCCGGACAATTTTCTGTGTTGCTTCGTTAGCCGATCATATAACGGCATCGAATAGGTTCTGGTAGCGCAATCCTGTATTTTTATCGGTGAATACAGTCCCCACATGCCGTAAACAATGCGTAGTCTAGGCTTATATGTTCCGGATCATTTTATAAAGCAGTGTATACCTCAATATTAGCAAACAAGGCGAATTATGTTCCATTAGAACTTATAATTGGGTATGTAAGCTTTGTCTTTCGAATTCTGCCGTGTGATGGTGGGTACGAATTCACTATCAAACTCGAATCGATCGCAGTAGAAACCTTAATTTCATAAACCCCCTAAGTTGCACGAACTTAGGGCCTTTTGAATGTTCTGCATTGCCGGTTCCATCGACGAGGCTTCTCGTAATGCGGGCGAATTTTCGTTCCCAACAATGATGTATTGGATCGAATTCGCGTAGGGACTACGTTGTTCGACCACTCGTTAGCCTTAGATTGCTCGCAAGCAATCGGTCGGGATCGTTTTGTTAGCAACTCCCAACATGACTTGATGTCGGTCCGTTTCACGGCTTCGAGCGTGCTTATCCGGTCGAGAGCCTCATTGCGCTTATCCATACGATTCGTAGAGATCACCACTTCTCGTGCGCAAGGAAGTTTTTCCTTTCCTTCCATAACATACTCGATCTTTGCCTCTGTAGCAAAGCATTATTGTGAGTACTCGACCAACAAAATAAAGTGATTCGGGGCGACATATGTAAACACGGATGTTTCATTGTGGTCTTAATTACGGAGTACGAAGGAAGTCAAATCAATTTTAGCATTTTTTTCAATATTTAGACATGATTATATATAACCTTTTCTGGTTATAGCCAAGCATAATTATAAAGGTATTTGAAAACATCCGATGAAATCTTACATGTGTTTCTGTTGTATCCCGAATGGATTGAATATATATATACTAGTTTTTATGTGCACGCGATGCGTGCTTAGGTTTATGAAAATTGAAGTTCATCATTAAAAATAATTATAAAGTATGTATCAAAATAGAATGTTTACAGCTTTTAGCAATATAATTTTATTAAATTGTAAATGTTTTTTTTATAATATAAATATGACTTGAAATTCAAAATAAAACATTAATGCTTCAATTCATTGTTTAAAACTTTTTACTATAGTTACATAATAAATACAATATTCATTTATAATCACATAATAAGCAAAGGTAATTTTAAACACATTAATTCATATTATTTCAAAATTCATTAAGGGTATAAAAGACTTTTAAGAGGGGGACACACTTCCTCCCCCCTTCCCTTATATAATAGAGATAAACATGAATTATTAATAAATAATTATTGGATTAGACTTTTTACTTAAACAATTTAAAATTATAAGAAATAATTTTAAATTATACAATGAATAATTCATATACAACTATGAGGAATTCTTAGAAGTGTTTATTTGTACTCCGTATTAGTTTTAATAACATATTGGTGTTTGCACACTTATGAAGCACCAAGCACATATATATAATATATATATTCAACATATATAAGTTGAACTATAACATCATAAGATGACTTTAAAAATATCGAGATAAGATAAAAGTATATTTTAGTATTAGTGTTGTGATATAATAACTTTAAATAGAAAGAAATAGAGTATCGTGTAGACACCTTGCGCTTTGAATTTCTTATTTTTATTATTTCACTCCCAGTAATTTAGCTTTATACTTACCCCATTTATTGTTTAGTACCATTATTTAATGATGTGAACTCAAGTTTTAAAAAGAGGGATCAAGAAATAAAAAAGAGGATAAATATGTTGTTCAAAATTAAAGGCCGGAAATAGTGCAATAAATTTACAACTTCTAAGAATAAAAAGTGTTACAAATTTGCACAAAAACACACACACATCAAATACTAATTTCTCCTGTACACAAATTTGGTGCAATTAATTTTTTTTATTATATACTAATTAAATCTTTTTCTATAAACATAATAATTTTATTCTATGTAAATTTTATTTATTTATTTTTAAAAAATGAACTATAAACCACTTATTTCCCTCAAGTCTAATAAAAATAAATAAAAATTCGACTATATTTGGTTATAACCCTAAAACCTTACGAATATGACCGAAAAATAAACAAGTGGTTAAAAATTTATTTGAGTTCCATTGACTTTGGTGGTCTATTTAAATTATGACCATTAAATTTTTTTTTCCATATAAACACATTTATATAGTTGTTACGTATATTTTTTTTGGATGCTACATATATTGTGGACACTAACTAGCTTCATGGGCGAAGCTAAGATTTGACATCTACGGAAGCCGAATTCTATATACTCCGTACAATATTTTAGTTCTAGATTCGACCTTAGTGCACACCTAGCTTGTAGTCTTTCGCATAAAGTTTTTTTTTTTTTTTTTCGAATTCGGTTGAGCTCGAACTCTAAATTATTTATATTAAGGGGTAATAAGTTACTTGACACTCAAACCAATCGATGTTGATGTATGAGTTTTTATGATAATACTTTGATATATTTTTAATAAAACACTGCAATACAATATTTTTTTTTACATTAAATTGATAAAGGAAAGGACATTCGAAAAAACCATTGATAGAGGAAAAGAAAACAAAATTATACGATGACCCTAAATCCTAAAGCACACCAACATCAAATCATTCAAATTTATCACAAAGAAAGCCTCAAACTTTTTATAATTAATAGTCAATTCAAAATTTCATGGAAAAAAAACCAATACTAAGTTTTGAATTCTCAATTCAATCAATTGATGAGAATGAGTTTAATCAAACATCATATAAATGGCAAACTTATGAATTATGCAAACACAATCAATTATATATCAATTAATCTCACTAAAATAGAAGAATAAATCTATCAAATTACAATTGTATGTTCACTTCATTTATTCCAAACTATATTGCTAACGGACGTCCCGAGGCGTTAGATAAAAACTAAATATATTATCTAAAATTGTATAAATTTTAGAATAATGCATGTTAAAATCATGCGTCACTCGATGTAACTTATGTTTATATTCATTTAATAGGGAAGGGAAAAAAATCGTAGAAGAGGAGTAGGAAAGTACAGTAGATAGTATTCTAGAATTTGGTGAGTGACTTGAGTCAAATAGTCATTTGGTGGTCCCAAAATAAAAGAAGTTTTTTTTAGTAAATTGTCTTGTAGGAGTTCAAACCCATGACCTATTTGATACTTCCTCTGCTCTTATTTAGTTGCAACGTTTTGACTTTTTTTTACTGTTCACGGTTAGTCATTTGACTAGCTTTTGTGTTGCATATGTATGATAAAATATAGTCATGTAGGATCATGGGATGTCATTGAATTCGACTCCATGTGTACTTTATTAATATCTAATTTTTATAATTTTTATCAAAACACCTTAAAGATATTTACGATATAAATTGTGCATTAATATATATGTATGAAATATGTAGTGTTGCAACAAAATAGGTGCAGATGAAGTAGTAAGAAAAATCAACTTGCATACTTTACCAYGATGCCAAGGGAATTGTAATGATATTAGTTTCGATTTATTAGTATATATTAAAAAATTCTATAGGGGTTCAATTTTATAAAAATAAGGGCCGTGTGGTTGAGTCGCAGGGGCCGATCCCCTGCTAGGCCCCCCTGTAACTTCGCCCCTGACTAGCTTAGTTTATATGAGTTGGGGGCAAGGGTATATATACAATTGACACCTTAGACTTGAGATCGAAGTCTTCTACAACGGTTTACATTATTACTGATACATACATGAAAAAAAAAATTTACCTGTAGCGTGTAGCGTAAGCAACAAAGTTACTGTGATGAACATGGGGGTGATGGAAGCCATTGAGGAATTAAAACTAAAGGACATTCAAATTATGTAAGTACTTAAATTTTCATCACACTTCTTAATTACATAAAGGTTGATTTTTCTTTTATTTTTTTTTGGCCAAAATATAAGGTTTGATTTATGTGTCTTCCTACTTCCCACATTTTATAGTCACAATTTAAAAGTGGGATAATGCCCATATCATATTGAGCAGTGTTATAGGCCCATATATAGTAGTGGAAGTGGAAATAAAATGCGATATATCCACTTGCCAATTGTGAAAATGGCTTTATTTCCAAGCTAAATGGCGCAATATGAACATACATGTTCATTGGTTTAGACTTTTATTATCTAGCACTACACACATTAATTCAATATAATCGTTAATTACTACTTATTACTTACTAGTCTACTACTACTACTTGTCTACAAGTAAACATGTATACGTATTTTTTTTTTTACTATTTTTAAAATATTAATAAAATAAAAATCGAATATTTTGAATATTTATTTGAAATTTCAAAAAACTCGATTTTTGAAAAACTTTTTCGGATATCCCCGATATCCCAAATATCCGAACATTAAAAACCGGATCGAATCACTTGGGCGTCGATAGTTTTGGTACCCTTGGACTAGTCTACTCATATATAGTAAGCCGAAAGTGTGTGTTACTAGATTAGTATGGTTATTACTTTAACGATAAAGTGCTAAGTGTTTTCGTAAATCTAATCAAAACCAACAATTCTAGAGGTAGTTCAAGTAGATGGAATTGTGCTAACTTATACACACATCTATGCGTAAATTCCGATATTGATCGAGTGAGACTTTAACCCAGTTACCAAAGATGATATGCATTTTTAAGTTATCCAAACATTCACAATTTTACGAGGCAGGTCAAATCAAGCCAGGACGATGGGTTGCTTGCCTAATGATCACCTCTGGAGAATTTCATGGCGAAACGAAAATCATACTAGCAATTGTTCAAAAAAATGAAAGCATAATCTTAATTTTTGTTACTCAATTATTTGATCATGAAGTAATGAATGCATTATCACTGATAAAATCTTTCACCCTAATACAAGATGGCAAACCGTCATTGTATATTGAGGTTTATTAGAATTTATTCTTTTATCCAAGAAATAACATAAGCAAATCTAGAGAAGTGGGTGATAGCTGGTGGTAAGCTTCCACCTTCCTGGGCATGCCCGGGGTCGAACTCACCCCATTATACGGGATATATCCCCCGCCACTGCACAGTTCATGAGATAGGATCTGTGTAAGGTTTACTCGTGTACCTTAACAATAAAAAAAAAAAAATAAGTAGATTAAATTTCTTGACAACTTAAATTCCATTAGCTTGTAACACATTTGTTATACAAATATTCGGAATAGTAATTTTATAATCATATACGCAAAGGTATAACGAACATTCAATAGATAATTTGTTTGTATAATTGTATAACTGACAAATTTATTTGAAAGTATATGATGATTACATTTTAGCTAATATGAATCAGACCAATTATTGTCATTAGTTGAAATTTGGAGACTGATACTTAGGCCTTTTGATCAGGAGTAATAATCCAAGTTTGTTCTCAACCACACTCTTTGGTTCTCATAACATGGCACAGTATGTTTCGATTGTCTCGTCCTTCTTAAGCGGGTTCCCGACTTAATCGTGTCCATATCAACCCCTTGTAATAGGTCCCGGCATTGTCGTGAAACTATGCCGCGTTACCCCCAGCCAAGGCCACCCTACTCTCGGACACAACGATGGGCACGTTTGGTGCACCGGCCTAGCCAAGCGCATACACCGTGTCCACCAGGGCGTCAACACTTTTGGTACGCAGCCCATTGTCGTCGGTAATCTTGGGGTTCGGCGAAGTGAAGAGCGCGTATTCAGCCTGCATTCCGGGCGTGCCGACGTAGGAGAAAGTACGGTAGATTTGGCTAACAAGGGCGATTGTTGTTCTTAAGGAAGTTTACGATTGGATTGATGAACGAGGGGCGGAAGATGTGAACGCGCCTAGAGGCGGAAAGCCGCAACAATGTCGCTTTTGATAGCCGTGTGACACTTTGATGTTGCCCAAATTAGCTGTCGGAGGGCATTTTGGACATTCTGCATAGCCGAGGACCGAACCAGCCCTCGGCTTGGGACCAGGCATGACCTCGTTCCCAACTGCAATGTACCTGAAATTAACATTGGACGCGTAGGGGACCACATTGTTTTGGACCCAACGGGTTGCAGCTGAAGGGTCGGACCCAAGTGACCTTAGGTCCGACCTAGGGACATCGAGGATTAGCCCGATGTTCGAGTTCCTTAGGGCTTGGAGGGCCCTTTGGTCGGGGTCATACAATCTCATCCTCGCTATCCCCCTAGACTTGTATAAGTTTACGACGGCCTGCTCGGAAGGTAAGTTGTTGCCGTTCCTCCCATAACACACACCAATTTGTGCGTCTGCATCACAACAACAACAACAACAACAACAACACAAAGTACATAGTATTAGTAGCATAAATAAGTTGTCACACACATTACTCACAAAATCTATATACTAATACTAAAGCAATTTCTACATTTCTTTTTTTCCCTCCCAACTCCTCTTATTTAATGATTAAATAAAAAAATGAAAAAATATATTAATAATGATTATAAGTTATTAAATGTTCTAAGGAAATATAAGGTTTAACTCTAAATTTTGAATACTTTTATTTTTTTAAATCAAGTTTTAATTTGAATGATTTAAAATTTATTTTATAACCGAGCATTTGATCGGGAATTATCGTGCAACTTATAACCATAGCCTAATTCCAAGAGTCACCTAATGTTTAACGTTAATCAAATATAAACCTTACAAACTTTATTTGGTTGAAATTGTAATGTTTCATTTAATTTTTATTTTTTTTAAAACAAAATATATAAATCGTGCATCGCACGGGGCTAATCTAGTAATCAATAAAACAATGCAATTTCTTAAATTAACATACATACCTGTTTGTTGAATGCTAGGTAAGATTAATGCAAGAACCAACAAAGTAGACACAATAGAAGACATGTTGATTAGCCCCATTTTGTAATTAAGAACTTGAAAATAAAATTGTTGTTGTTGTTGTTGTATAAATGTTATGCAAATGCAAGTTTAAATAGGAAGATCAATGAARCTTATCCTTTTGATAATGAAAGTTGAAAAGTCCAATTAATAGTGCAATTAATWAATAAAGAACACTCAATAATAAGAAATTAAGAATAAGTCCATTAATGAGGCTGCTATTTGCCGTATATTTCAAACAAACAATGTCGTTTATTAACATTTATTTCAATGATAAGGTTCATTATTTTCTGCATGTTAGCACTTAGCAGCCCCTTAACTTGTGTTATGGGTTAGAGAATTCTTTATTCATGTGAGAGTACATCATATTCAATGGTAGTGAATTTGTAACTAATTCGAGATATTTGGGAAGACTAGAATTTTGGGGTCGATGCCGTGTAATTGCTCTTACATTAATGAATTATTGATCATTCTTACAAGATCACACCGTTAAATTCCCTCCTATTTTTAATGCTCTGTGCATTTACTTGTTGAAGAAAATTATAAATATGTATCATAATGTGACTGGTGTAAAAAAAAAAGTAATACGGTAATACTGAAATAGTTTTGATGGATCGGAGTCTTTGTGAAAAGAAAAGAAAAGGTAAGAAAGAGTGACTAAAAGAAAAAAATAGATTGGAGAGTATCTCAAATAAAATAAATCATAATGCATATAACATTAAAAATCGACTCAATAATGACAGGACATGCATTAGAAATTAGAGGGAATATAAAATATGAGTTTTTTTTAAAACAATAAAAATAAATATAAGAATATCTTTTAATTTTATTATATTGTAGAATCATTCCATATTTTTTTTAAAAATATGCAGTAGAATCATTCCATATTTTTTTTGATAAAAAATCATCGTGATCAATGGTTAACTTCTCAAGTGACATTCCCCTCTAAATTACTCCATGAAAGTCTACCAAAATTGACCAATATATTTAGTGTGATTTATGAAACACTCTTCCTGAC
>SNQN01012248.1:0-16514 GCA_008642245.1 Bassia scoparia
AAAAAACAAAGCAAACACATTAACATACCCTAATATTAATGGAACAATATATATATCCTAGCATAATTTTCGTTATATTAGATTGAAATACGAATAGTTATTTCAATTAATAAGAAAAACTTTTGTAGGGGGGGAAGAGGAAAAATGAGAAAAAAAAAAAAGAGTGAAGTGTTAATTAGTTGCGAGTATATTTCTCAGAAAAACCTTGTATCGCTTCTACTAGAAACGAAGATGCTTAGAACTCAAGAACGTATGAACTTAGAGTGTTTGAGAGCGAGTAATGAGAGCATGAGAGAATGAATACGCATAGTTAGAAGACGGGGGGGGGGGCCAAAAATAAAAAATAAAAAAAAAAAAAAAGAGATAGAATAGGAGTGTGTTGCGAATGACAAGGCAGGCAAAAAATTCAAAAAACGAAACATCTGAGGGAAAACGAAACGAGGGAAAAACAAACCTGCGTACACTTAACGCGAAGAGAGCTGCGTAATACGCAGAGTCCGGAGTAATAGGCACCCAGCGAAGCCTGCGTATATCACGCAGCTCTGTGTATATAACTCTAACCGCGTAAACTCTTTTCTGAATTCCTCGGATTCATTAATTTCCATAATAACGCCTGCATTTGATCTGAAATCTCTCGACGCACCTACAGTAGAGACACCCCTAGCTCCTCACCCCCAGCAACAGAGTTATCAATAGAGTGTTCTGAAGGTTCCACGTATTTTCGAGAAAAAATTCTCGCTGTTATTTTGTAATTTTTTTGTGGTATTTTCTGCGTATCAAAGAACTTATAAAAATTATAGAAAAATAAAGAAAAAGGCAGAAAAAATAATCTAAAAATACTGGTGACGAAAACACTCCAGAAAAACGTGAAGAATGCAATGAAAACTGAAATTATGGAATCAGCCAACATATAAATTATTTAAAAATCAAAAAAGAATAGCACAAAGAAAACTTAAAAATTAAGAAAATAATTAATAAATAAAAGAAATGTTTTTGGCACAACCTTATTATTTGTCCTTTGCATCTAGTTCCCGAGTAACAAAATACACGTATTCAACTTTTGTGATTCAAAGACATCCTCTCTAAAGTGACACAAGCAGCGAGAAGAATATGTTTATCATGCACTGATAACTTCTTTTGGGAACATTTTTAGGGTGTCTCAAGTAGTAGTGTTGTATCCTATATAATATAAGAGTTCAGCAACATTTATTTTTAGGCGTTTGTCTCGAGAGTTTGTGTGTTGGAAAACTTCTCAGCCTCGAGTTTTCTTTTGATTAGTTTTAAATTCCGATCCGCAAAATATATTAAGTCCTCAATCAATTCACGCACCCCTCTGTATTTCAGCGACCATCGATCCAACACTAGATAATCCACGAACAACCCAAAATTTTTATGTCATCTACAACTAACAAGTGACACAACTCATCGTAAATTCGTAATCATATGAGAGGTTGAGTCTTCGACTAAGAACCCAAAACTACTTTCACAGGTCTATTTAATATAACTAAAAAGACAGAAATTGGATAAGTTTAGGAAAAATTGCTAACTAACTTCACACCCACTTTTTAATTCCACTTTGAAAACACAACTACACGACACTTTTTTTTTGTACAGACTCAACCATATTCCTAAATTCCTCTTATCTCTTCAAATATGAGTGGTGCACGCTGAAAAACTCAATATAGCTATAAATCCCACTCCGATTTAAGCAGGGTAGAGGGTGAGAGTAAGGAACCACCAAGATAAAATTGCATTAGTGGGTGCCAATAGCAATGAAATTGGGCTGCATTTATATCATAGGTGTCGAGTGACAACTCCCACGAAACGCATTTGGTGAATAAAATCCATCACTCTATATACTTTAACTTCGTTTTTATTCTTTTTTCTTATTCTGTGATCCATTCACCTCTCTACTTTATTCAGTTGTTACGTCATGAAAATAACTTAGTGATATTCATAAATCAAAGTATCTCGTTTGATCCTCTGAGCATTCTTCTCTATTAAATCTCTCATTACTCGTCAATTCAATATCTCTCACATGCGAGTTAATACATATATTATATAAAGCTCAAATAAACCTTAAAGAACTCAGAGAGGCACTTCACGAATTACTCATTCTCAAATCAATATACTCACTGATGTCTCAATTCTTCATCTTTTTTCCCACATAAATCATTTTTTCAGTGAAATTTAATATCTTATAGTTGGCATTTTAGGTTATTCTGGAATGTTAGGGGGTTCCATGCTCGACGCTTAAATTTTAGAGCGGTCGAAATGAGTGGTTATCGGTAGAAATTGAACTCTGGTTATCGGATAAACTCAAGATCATTATATAGGAAGCAGTAGAGTCACGAGAAGTATTGTGCGATCAGAGTGAGATTATTCATTACGGGAAACTGGCCGTATATATATTGATAAGGGTATTTGTGTCCTATAATTAGGACGAATAGATAGTGCAAATGAACACACTTTGAGTCAACGAAGTTATTGATAGAGCAGAATGTGGTGTCTTGAGGAAGTTTTCTGTCTCTTCTTAGTATCAGAGAGAAAGCAACGTGAGACAGCTTATGAAACTCGCCAATCAGCATAAGTGCACCGTTTAAGGTGGGGGGACTTTTGGTTCTTCAATTTTTTCGTGTATCTGTCCAATTTAAAATTTAACATCTTTCATGTTCTTCCAATTTTCGTGTTCTCAATTTCAGTATTAAATTCCTTAGATTAATATTTGGAGGTATTTCGGTTCAATTGAATTTTGGATTTATTGTTGAAGTGTGGGTATCTTTTGATTCAACTTTGATGGTGGTTGAATTTTGATATTTGGGGTATTAAATTAACAAAGAAATTTAAAATGCGAGAAAAATATTGCAAATGGAGCAGGAACAAGGAAGAGTAGGAAAAAAAAAAAAACACAGATGTCAAGACATTATATGAGGAGGACAGAAGATAGGAAAAAAAAATAAAATAAAAAAATAAAATAGAAAAGAGAGTGATCACAAGAGGCGAGGGAGGAGACTTAATAGAATATAGAAACACGACAGGGGAAGAGAGATGTATTGAACGGAATGAAAAATGAGAAAAAATGAATGACATGGATGAGATAAAAATTTATCTAGATTGGCTACTTTCGCTTTCATGATGATAGAAATCGTACTGTAGACATGGAATGAACAAAAAGTGTGACAAAGAGGTTCAACAAAGAAGATAGAGAAGAGACGTGAAAAGAAATTGAGGAAGTCATACAAAGAGTATAAATATGAAGGGTCAAATAATACGACTATATTCAACACCTGGCTTCCTCCTCCTTGGAAATGCTTCTTGGCCAGCATATAAATTCTAGGCACTCACTCACGTCGGCCAACTTGAGTTAAATTCATTGTGTGATTATATAACAGAGTGCTTTCTCAGTAAAAGATATATCTATCAATATTGAGTGATAATATTGTTATAGTTATGTATCTGCAAACTCTCAGGTTAACATCAAAAATGCGACTATGTAATGCAGTATGGTGCTGATTTTAACAAGATAAAAAACGTGGGAGATTTAAGGTTTCATATAGTTTAGTTCTTTGGAAAAAGTAGTGTTATGGTTGTTGGCTAATAGAGGTATTTCTGTCACATCACAAACAGCTATTTGAGCTCTAAAAATAAACATACATCAGACGAATTAAGATTTAAGTTATAGTGTCCAATAAACAACTACGGATAATACAATGTCTTATGGTAGTAGATAATTGAATTCGATTTCTATTTTAGTCTTATAAAATTCATTAGATATATAACGTCAGAAATGTTCACAGAATTTATGATAATTACACATTAAGAAGCTCGTATACGATCGAGCATATTACCAAGACGCCTAGTACAAGTATATTAAGCAAAATAAAAATTTTGTCTTTAAACTATAGTCAAAAATGAGACGTTGCACCAATGCTTAAACAGGCAAATACATAATAAATTTTAATTTTTATGTAGATACAAATGAGTAATGGCTAATCATACTAAACATGAAGAAAGTAAATACAAGCAATCTAAAAATAATAACAAAGATTAGTAAGACAATATTAAAATACTCTATTAATATTGAAGAAACCTTCAGATCAAGACCAACAAGGGGGGATGACAAATGTGTATACTACAAACCCGCAGAGAAAAATGTCTTTATTTACATGCCCTTATAAAGTTCAAGATTAGATCCAATATTGATCAATATAAAAAAAAAACAGATAAGTAAGACATTAAAAATAATATTTCAGATCAGCATTATGTTAACAGAATACAGATAACATCTTTAACTCATAAATGCTATCTATTCATACTATATAATTTCAGTAATGATACAGAAATGAGAAGGTTTAAATATATAGTGTTGAGACTTGATATAATAATTAAGTATTTAGAATCTGAGAATTCATGTAAAGCAAGTTAAAGCATTCAATGGTAAGAGATAATATAATAATATTATGCAATCTCGAAAATGACCACTCACTAACCAAAATTAGTTATGTAACCAAAAAAAGATATATCAGAAGTGTTAACAGTCGGGAGCTGATCTATATTGTTACATGTATGAGATGGATTCAACAAAATTTTCCCCTAAGATTTGAGCAACGACAATAACGTGCACTTTTTATAATACTAGCTATCGAGTATACAATAACAAAATGGATTTCAACTATGAGGAAATCACAATTTAAAACAAAACTATATCAATTATACCAGTGGAGATCTGATATCATTGTCAAGTCACCTACCGGCAACTTATGTCGGGGTATTATCCCCGCGTCGGCTCACTACTCTTCACACTGCTCTTACACAACTTTTCACAAGGTGGGTTATATCCTGAAATAGTTTTGAAGTAGATCTTGTACTCTTGTATTTCTGTGTAATATATGTATATGATCAAGGATTCTCGGTAAATCTTCATCAACAAATTAATATCCAAACGGAACGAAAACAAACATCGTTGCCAGGAAAGATTCGAGCAAATAGAGAAAAAAGATAAAATACAGATATATAAAAGAGCATAAAATAAGTTTTTCTCACGTAAAAGTAATAAATGTTTAAAATCTCACGAAAGGAAATCTTACAAATCTACTCAGAGCTCCAATGTTGTAAAGCAGGAAAAGAACTCATAACAGTATAAAGAGATAAAAGAGAAAAAAAGGATAACCGCGCCTGCGTACAATACATCCTGGAATTCCCAACCAGTACGAAATTGATCGAGCACACGCTACTCCAAGCTAATAGAGTGAAAAAGAGTTATGTATTTATATTTATAATATGTTAATGCATACTGTAGAGATTAATCTAAAAAAAATGGGAAATAGCAGTAAATCCAGAGGCGAGTAACTTTTTTCGATCAACTCTCTCTATATAATATCCAAATATATTATTGTTAGCTACAGATTTTAGAAAATGTATTCTTTTACTATATATTATCAAGCTAACAATACCATTTTAACGCCTGCGTCAGAATAAGTGCGCATTATAAATAATATACATCTTGATACTACGCTCGATTATTTACAAGTTGGTCTGTAGCAATAATAATTGAATAGAACACTTATATATACAGTAGCTACGTCCGACTCGAGTTGAATATCTAAAAACTTTCACTGTATACACGATGCATGATCTGCACAGTAATCTGAGAAGTAGTCGTGCTCTCAATAAGTATATTATTTGGCTTTAACTTACTCTACTGTCCGAGAGCATACAATCCTACTCGCTATAAGTTATTGTAGTATGTACCACACATTCCGCATAAAATCCAGAATTCAGTTCACAAGTATCTTTTTCTCAAAAGTATTTGTTACATATGCAAAATTCTTTACCTTTCTTACTGTTGACACCATAACACACACCTATGTAAACTGTTAACAAGTCCATAGGTAGACAAACCTTCAAATTTACCCTAAAACTATTGTTGTACAATATACACCAAAAAAAGACAAAGTGAAATAATGCATTATATAGAATGGTAAAGGTCCTTTCACTCAGAATACTACATCTCCTGCAAGATCAATCATACATTAGTAGAGTAAACCCTATAACTGAGGCTCCACGATTGATTCTTCGCAAAATTAGATATTAAGCTCAATGAGAAATCGAAGGCATATGAAATAGAGGATATTGTAGGAGTATAGGAACGAAGTATGCTTAGACTGGTAAGGCTACGTTGTGTGAACAGCAATCGCCTTACCACGGATCGCACGCATTCAACCTTTCGTAGGCCAATCAATTTTTCTGGAATATATGATCTCTCAGATGCAGCCACGGAGATGGTATACTCGTGTAAAGCTCCTTCAAACTAAAGGTAACCATATAGACACACTCTAGTCGATGCGATCTCTGTCGCACCCTACAGGACATCACTACGGTGCCTCATTGTTAGTATCACAGTGGGGCGTAACTTGGCCTTGGGGGATTGCCCTCTTCGTATGTCAGCGAGATCTCCTAATAGACTAAACGATTATTGCGTCGAATGGGGTCTCTATGGGAACTGCCGGTGAGGCGGTATTGCTCGTCGTCCTAAGCCAGTGACACACCCCTTAAGAATTATAGGCATACATTCATGATCAAGGGTCCGTTCATGCGAGATGTCAACAAAGAGACGAATATAGATCTAGTTTGGTCTATGATGGTGCATTAAGTTGGGAGTATTTCGGTGGTTTCGCACCGGTGTAATGATGCTAGAGGTAATTTCGCTAAGGTATGACGGAGATCGCCGGGCTCATTACTTGGGAGTGGCTCTGAGTCATACATCTTCTATAAGTGATAGTGGGTTACAGTGCCGATATATTTGGTCATCCTCTCGTATATAGTGCACTTGAGTTAGCTCATGGGAGGCCCCTATGGTAATTTCCTTCTTCTAAGTCTCTGTTGTTCAAGATTACTAAGAGGTTTCGATTTTCCGACTATGATAATCAAAAAGAGGAGAAACATGGGGTTGGAGTTAAAATACGTAGCAGTACTAGTACMAGTACTAGTAACAATGGTGCTAAGAAATTTTCTAAGGCGTTTAAGGACATGGTAGGGCTGTGTCTTCACCAAGATCCGACGAAACGTCCTACAGCCGAGAAGTTGTTGAGGCACGCCTTCTTTAAGAACTGTAAGAGTAGTGAGTTTATAGTCAAGAATCTTTTGGCTGGTTTGCCTACTGTAGAAGAGAGGTTCAAGGTAAGTAAAGGTACAAATCCTTATGATAATAAGATGGTAAGGGCTGCTTCTTTAGGAAGTGTGAGTGCWAGTGATAGTCCTAGRGCAACCACTACTACTATTACTACGACCGAGGGGGAGGAGCCAGGGGATTTGGTGAAGCAGAGGAGYGTTAGTGGGTGGAACTTCAATATCGAGGGGTTCGAGTTGGATCCGGTGTATCCAGGCCAAGGTAAACTTGTGGAGTCTAGTAGTTTTGGCTCMGGTGGGTCAGCYAGAAGGGTGCGATTTCGTGGTGAGTTGGTGATACCTAATAAGAGGGTTGAGTTYGAAGCGGTTAGCTCTAGCTCYGCGTCTCCTGCTTTTAGCTTRAGTACTCCTACGGAGGAGGTGAGTCCGGTTGACCGGGTTGAGGAGGCGAGTCAAGGAGGGATGGCTGAGCCAATCAATGAGGAGGATGAGGGRGAAGGTGGGGTTGATAGGGGGAGTATGATGGCAGGGTTGGTGGCATTAAGGGGTAATTTGGATGAGCAGAGGAAAAATGTGAAAGAGTTGATAACTTTCCTAGGAGGGGATCAAAGTGGAGGTGTTGAGACAAACAAGGAAGAGCATTTGTTAGATGTGGTGGACAGAATGAGGAGGGAGTTGGAGCAAGAGAGGCGAAAAAACAAAGAGCTGCTTATGGAGTTGGAATTTCTRAAGGAGATCGTGTCCGGTGGACCTCAAGACGAAGATTGATCCATGTTTTTAAGACATCTAATAAAATTGGAACGATACAGGAAAGTGAAAGAAAGTAAAAAAATGTTGAAGTACCATCCACTCGCCGCCTTTTGCCACTCATAAGTTTAGTCTACAATTTAAAGGCAGTAAAAACTGCTATTAGTAATAATTTCAAGCTTTATTAGTACTTGTACAATTTATGTATTTGGAGCTTAACCTCTTGTAAATCGATGCTAAGTATGTTTCTGAGTTGAACGAAATGGTATTTCACTTACTTTAAGTGCACACCTGTAATTCATAATTTAGGCTCTTGATAATACTTCTACAATGTAATGTATACTGTGTACAACAACATACTAGAAACGTTATTAAATGTGTACATTCTAATGATTAGCCCTAAGAAACATAGTTAAACGATGAAGTACCCTAAACCCAAGATAATCCCACATATSAAAGTCGATATCAAAGTAGTGCATAGAGGAACTCGAGCATCGTCGTTCCTTAGTAGTACCCCTTCAATCACCGGAAAGCTGATTATCAACGCGTAAAAGGCGAGGATCACTTGAGCAAACAATATATCCCAACAACCCTCGGTGATACTTACTCTTGCAATTGCTATGATGAAGGATGTTAGATTTAAGATAACTGCGCCAACAATTGGAACTAGAAACATGTTTGATGTTCTAAAGTCATACTTCCCAATTCGATACCATTTACTTGTATCATCATCTCCGGCTTTATTGGTAGGGATAAACTTGCCTCTCGAAGCCCCAACATTGCCCATGACACACTCAAGAGCTCCGTAAGCAAAAGGATTAAATCATTCATTTGTGTCATTGTTCTTCCTTTGCTTTGTTTAACCATGCATTTACTTGAGCCACCGGAAATAGTATAAACCTCGCAAAAATGCTTCATTTTCGACGATTATGAACACTAGAGCAAATGGGGTGAAAAGGGGTCCGAGACCTACATGAATCATCACCGAGTTCTATTAAAAAGCCTAAATATCATTATAGTGATTAGCCATTTTGCAAGTGATGTGCTTGATTGATCCAATATGATTAACTTACCATAGGGTATAAAGGGATGCCATAGATAGACAAACTGGTTGTAATGATAGCGAAACACGAAATAGGGAGAAATTCAAGACGATGAAAGGCAAGCCCAAGCATTATAGCATCCTGTGATGAATTAGCAATCCTGGTGATTTTAGAAACAGGGCAATACTTGGAGAGACCCAATTGAATAGCCCTGCAGTCCATCTACATTGTTGAATCAACATTTCATTGAGGTTAGTCGTGGGAACCCAAAAATTGAGGTCTAGTCGGGTTCAGGTAAAATTGACTTCCATCCTTGGCCTAGCAAAGCATAGCCAGTCATCACGTCTTCCACCCACCTGTGTGTATCGAAAAACCAATCTGCAACAACGAAAAAACAACATATGTAATACCTCCATGTAGAAGCATTATATTGCAGCATTGATGGGTGTAATTATCTAGTCAATTCGATTCCAACTTATATGGTGGACACAACTTGTTTCTTTCTAATTGTGGCTTATCCCCAAATGCTCCCCCTAATTCAAACTTTTTCAATGTGGGATAACACATATTATTATCACGCGCTCATAAATGTATACAGAGTACATCAAGTTCTCAACAAATTGTTCCTGTGAAATCAATTAGGTTTCGGGACTAAGCAAAGTACTGAACCTTTTCACCCCATTGTGTGCCTTCTTCATAGCACAAGAAGCTAAGAAATGAGCTTCTTTAGGTGTTCATTGGAGGAGTTCCCCTTGGAACGTTCCATAAGGTTTATCGAATTGGCTAAGCGATTTGATGAGCTCATTTGCTGAACCAAAAGTACATCTCTTGCTCATTCATGTCACTACCTGCACCGAATCATCCAATATTTGCTACATTAGAAAAGGACTAATTTTATGCAAGATGTAAGATATAGAAGATAATAGTAGCGTAGACACACCGATTTTGTCGTTACCAAGGCTATACAAAGCCTTCCTACTGATGTGTAAAATTTGTACCGGAGAGAATCAGACCTTGAAGTCCATCAATCCCTGGATAAAGTACCTAATAGATGAACCATAGCATACTGAGCATAACAAGAGTGATTATGTGCTACTTAAAGAAGCGTATCGAGGTTAATCACTTGATCGCCTTGGATTTTTAAATTATACACGGGATACTTACATGCCATGTTGTTCTCATTTGACTGTCATATATGTCACTCTCGCTAATGTTATGGAACTTTTGAGGGAACTGAACCCAAGCTAAGGATGACGAAGTCTTAGGATCGAGGTAAAAAACACATTGCTTGTCGCGCTAAATTGGATCGTTGCAATACATGTCACAGTCTAGACTGTATGTAAGGAGCATTGCTCAATATGCTGGAAACCCTTTTTCTGCACAAAAGCACAATCACAAGCTTATATAGGGTTAGGATTCAGAGTTCATAACATTTTGATGAGTTACTTAAGACTTAAGAGAGATTATTAGGATTTAGGAAAGTAGTTTTTATGTGTTATCAACTTATAATCAAGCAATCGTACTAGAACATTAAGGGCTCCGGCTTTGAAGTGGTGTGACTGAGACCGTCTTTTCTCACGAGACAACGTATACAAGGAGAGGCATGTTATTGTTGTGTTCTGGGTTATAGTTGTAGCATCATCTCCTAAAAGCTTCCCATTAATCACCTGCCAAAGCATAGATAAAATCAGGATGAGAAGATGATTGTTATTTTAACTCAAACATATTAAAAGATGTGAAGCTTAGTGTTCATTATTGAAAAATGAATGCCAATATATTTCTTAAATTTGTTGACTATTAGATGAGATGACTTAATAATGAGTATGAGAGTTCGGACCACATACAAGCCCAAAAGGTTCCTGGCCTTTCAAAAACAATCGGAAACAACTACTCAAAAGGAGAAATTCTTAGGCTTGTAAATTGTTTATTTTCTCGTTTTATTCAACGTGGGACAACTCACATGTGCTCTTCAACATTGTAGTTCACACCTTGTTTATTTCAATGCTTTAAAAATTAAATCACTTCCTTTCAAATAAATTTATAATATGACAACATATAAATGTAGAACTCATGATTAGTTGCGATCTTCTATTATCAAATATCAATTATGATAAATTAAGCATTCTCTGTTAAAATAAAAGAACCTGAATAGTGCTTATGATTCTTGTACACATACTTCTTTAGCCACCTCATTTCTCTCAATCATATTTTTCTTTCCGATTTTGACACACCATCTGTTTATTCGTTCGCTATAATTGAATATCTCATATTTTTCCTGCAAAACATCAACAAAAACAGAAATTATGTCATGTATTAATCTTATATATACCCTGCATAATAGAAATTGTTTCATGAACCAACCTCAACTATCCTTCTATCTTCAATAAACTCACTGCTTTGTCTTATTTCTCGCGAATTCTCAAAATAAGCTTGTGGACATATCGGCTTAATGTTGTACCTCTTGCAGAATGGTAACCACCAAGTCGCGAAAACCCAAGCCTCTTCCATGCCATACAATGTAACAGAAGCACCACCATCATCAGACAAATAAACACTTAACTTATCYGCAGGATAATCCAAACACATTGCTGATATAACAGTGTTCATCACCTCAAASGTAGGCTCCTTAGTAGGATCAGCAGTGCATACAAACACGTCGATTCGTGGTAAGTCCTCATCCTTAGGAAGATTTTCAAGGTAGGCAGTCCGAGTGATGGGCCGCCAGTGTAAGGATTGCTTGAGGATCCACACGAATAAGACTACGAACTCAGAAAAACACATAATGAGCCATGGCAACAAGGGTGCCATGTAATATGAGTAGTAGTTGTTTTTATGAAAGAAATAAGCTGCTCTGTAATATAGGATGAATGGTATGGCCAACAAATTTAAAAGGGTGTATGTTCTGTTCAAAATTGCTCTTAGTTTATGAACTTGGCAATGTTGAAGAGGCTTAACTTGTGATTTCTCCATTTTTTTGGTATAGCAAGCTATTTCACCCTGATTAAGGTTCTATTTTGCTGAATTCTACTTGTTCAACTTAGACTTTATTCAGACTTGAGTAAGTCTAAATCAGTCTGATATCAAGTATGATTCGGTGTTCATATCGAAATCAATAGGATCTCCTACATAATAAGCCAATACAATCCGATTTGATATAGTTTGAAACTTTGAATCAATCCAACAATCAAAATGATTTTATTCTGTTTTTGGATTTGAATAAATAATAAGGGGATTATTACTTCAAAAACAAATTAGATTGGAAATAACCCATGCACCAAATATTAAACTTAGTCATTTTTCCTCAATTATATCAATGTAGGATATATATGGGTTGTACTCTCAACACTTCCGTCAAATGTGAGCTTCCGTTTCAATGTTGCTCTATATAAAAGTTCAGCTGCTTGGACTTTCCTCAGTCCTGAATCGTTATCATTTATTCGATCAATATTCATTCATATTTCGAAGCAGAATTGCATATATGTAAGTAGAGRATACAGTTTACAATCATAACATCAACTTCCTGAATGATGAATAACCTTTGTCRWGTATTCCACACAAGCTTAATGTTTAAGATTACTGCCCAAATTTGAACTAAAAGAAAACAATTATACAATTCCGTATCATATAGAAAACCATAACACGCGTAAATCCTATTGATTAATGTTAGAGTCTTAGACAATGAAGTACCCTAGTCCCAAAATAATCCAAGAGATCAAAATTGATATCAAAGTAGTGTGTAGAGGAACGCGCGCATTGTCCTTCCTTAAGAACAKGCCTTCAATCACCGGAAAGCTAATGATCAACACGTAAAATGATAAMAAAAGTTGAGCAAAAAATGCATCCCAACTTCGAGTGTTGATCACTCTTGCAACCCCAACGACGAAGCCAAAGAGATTTAAGATGACTGCACCTACAATCGGTAACAAGAAACATTGTGTTGATCGTTCTAAAGTCGTAAGTTCCCAATTTCGATACATTCTATGTGTATCATCAACTGCGGCTTTATTAGTAGGGATAAGCTTGCTTTCTCGAAGTCCCAACATTGCTGACACATTCTTAAGTGTCCATAAAACGTAGATGTACACCCTTTATCATCGTTACCCTGCTCGTTCAACCATGCATTATACTGGATGTCACCGGATATATAAACTCGCACAAATGCTTAATTTCTCGCCGTTATAAAAACAAATGCAAATGGTATGAACAATGGATCTGAGACCTGCATTTATCAATTACAAATAATCAACGATCTTATTACCAACACTTTTTGCCTTTGTAATGATGTAACCTGTATATTATTAGTACATATGAACTTAATTGCAGGAAATTAATACAATGTGGTGATACCTTAATATATATATGATGTGATGTACTTACCTTGGGGTATAAGGGATGCCATAGAAAAACAAATTGGTGGATGAATAGCAAACACGAAATGGAAGAAAGTCAAGAGGGAAAAAGGCAGCCCAAAGCTAAGCAGTCTGTTGATGAATTTTCAGCTAGTTGTTTGTAAAAGAGAGAAATGTTGGAGAAACCCATTGAAGCAGCCTACACGATTACAGCCTTGAATCAATGTTTCATTGAGTTGTCGTGGCGGACCCAAAAATTGAGGTCTCGTGGTTCAAGGTAAATTGACTTCCACCCTTGCGTAGCAATGCATAGCTGGTCATCACCTTTCCACACCGTGTCGTATCGAAACCCAACCTGCAAATATAAATCAACAGCCAGTATATTACAATTGTTGATTGCATGCTTCATCATATATACTTCGTATGATTGAAGAGGATTTTTGTAGTACTGTGTATCTAAGAGCTACTTGCTAAGAGTTGTAATGTGTGGCACAATAATTTGCTTATTAGTAAAATCAATGCAGTGTATACTTGCCTGTTTACCCATTGTGTGCCTTTTCATAGTGCAAGACGCCTAAGTAATGAGCTTCTCGTAGGAACTCGAGATGAATTTCGCTTCGATTCGTCTCGTTATGTTTGTCAATTTGGCTAAGAGATTTGATGAGCTCAGTTAGCTGAACCAAAAGTATCTCTGTTATTTTTCAATATGAAAAAAATTTAGAAAAACTCATTTTCTTACGCTTATTAGCAATAAGTATGACAAAAAATTCGATCCAAGGAACATTATCTTCACAATTAATGATGAACTTCATGTTGAATTGGTTTGGATCGACTATGACCAACATATGTAACGTACTCACACAGGCAAGTATGTAGAACATATAGAACCTGATAAGGTTATTTTTTCTTCTATCCAATATACTAATTGGCGAGGAAAGCTTGAGCGCTGGATCCACCCTCTTGATTCACATGGTCAAGAAGTGCGAATCCCATTACCATCATTGTAAATGTATACGTCTTGTAGCTCATTGCACAATAAATTCACTAATTGGTTAGAGGATGAAATATTGACTTGTTAATTGGTGTAAACTCGCCTTTTATTGGGTGCCTAGGCCAGATAGAGTAAACGCTTTACTAAATATATGACAATGAGATGAAAATGCGGAATATGGTTAAGGTGTTAAAGTTTTTCTCCCGATTTCAGGAGATTTTGGAATCAATGTTCATTCCGTCTTGGCTCTCTTAGCACAAAAAAAAAAGACAATAAATGATAAATAAAAATTGGAGACGCACCAATTTTGTCGATATTAAGGTGTAAAGGCTTCCCTTGATGTAGAAATTGTACAGAAAGAATTGGACTTGAAGTCCATCTTCCCTTCATAGAGACCTAAAAATCACATAATTTGAGCGTGTAAATCAAAACAAGAGTGATTATTTTGCTTAATTAAAGATTGTATTGATTTTAATACCAATATACGCATCATCTCATGCCGTCATGTTGCGTACATATCGTGTTCAATAGATGCTGTGTTACTTGATGCTCGGTTTTTCTCACTGCCAATTGCAAGGGAATGTTTGGGGGGGGGGGGGGTTGGGTGGATGTCTGAGGAACTGAACCAAGCTACGAGAGTCTTCGGCGAGATAAACACATGTTGCCTACTGATATCGAATCGTTTGAATATGTGCAGTCTAGGATAGTAGTGTAGGATTGCTCAGTATGCTAGACAACCTTGCTGCAAAAACACAAACATGTTTTACTGTATAAGTGTCTGATTTCAATTAATCATTGGTATATATGGTGATTATAGGAGAATAATTGTCTATTATTAATGGCTAATTGCTATCATACTAGAACATTAAGAGCGCCGGCCTTGAAGTGGTGCGGATATGAAGGTCTTTTCTCGCGAGCAACGTATACAAGAAGGGGCATCTTAGTGATTTCTGGGTTTATTGTAGCAGCATCATCATCTCCTAAGAAATTCTCATTTATCACCTACAAAATTTAAGCATGAATGTCATGTACGTACACCACAACAAGACAAACAATAACACAAGATCATTTGAATAAAACAACTCTAAATTTTTGAATTTTGAGACATAGGTCTTGGCCATGGTCAGTTGGTCATCATAGACCGTGCAAATCCATTCAAGATCAAGCTTGTTTCATCTCAAAACTATATGACAATAAAAGAATAATCCTTAGACTCATAATATGATAACATATCTTGAACTGTTGCGTTAAATTTATTACCACTACAATTCACTCAAATTCAATATGGGACATCAAGTGGGGCAARAATTGCCCACACTTGTAGGCTTGTAGCTTGTTCATGGGCTTAGTAGAACTTTCCGAAGATAAAACTAGTGGAAAGATGATGTTTCTATCAAACATTTGTCTTTATCTTAAAATCCGATGGTGATAATAAAAACGACATTCCTATTGAAAATTTCAATCTCTACTAAAGTTCGTCTTCATCTTAGAATCAGATACTGATAATAAAAACGACGTCGCTAGCCCTATTGAAAATTCCAGTCTTTCATCGAAGAAAACTACCGGTAGAAACCCTACTCATGAGGCCGTGATTTATCTATACAACATGTTAGGAATTGAAATGCGACACGTCTTATAATGTGTTGATAAGCCACACTGCATGCATACGCAGGATTTGGAAGGAGCCACGTTGTAATAAGTGTATAACCACAAGCATTATGATGAGCTCATTTGAGCTTGTTTGGTTATGGAATAATGGAGCATATATTATYCATATGCATGTACATCCAAATGAGATAGCTCCGAAATATTGAATAGATATYAGTGAATGGCGCACAAACACAGCCGCTCATTAATCTKAAGGATATGTTACTATCATAAAATTGAAATTGAGTTCCTGCCGATTTCAGTGARGAGGCTGAAAAACTAAAAATAGATCCCTAAATCCTCTATAATCGGATCGAAAAAAATAACTAATTAAGTTATTCTGCACACACACTGTCTAATACTTTACATGATTAGGGAAAGTTWAGAAATAAATTTTATAATAAAGTGGAACTATGGAAGCTAGTACTCCGTATATACTTCCTTTGTGTCATAAAAAACGCAACAAATTCAATATTGCGGACTTTTAGGCAAAACTTTCTAACTAAGATTAAAGATTTGTTTAAGTAATGTAATTAAGATAATGATGGAAAGAAATAACCACCACCACCAGGCATATTTACACACCACCATTGACGGGCCCAAAGACAA
>SNQN01012249.1:0-16513 GCA_008642245.1 Bassia scoparia
TTTGGCACCAATGTTTCGGGCGTCCGTGAATAACCTAATAGGCACGGTGGCGATCCCCTAAATTCGACAACACACCCCAACGCATTCACATGCGGATTCCATGGCTCAACTCCATGACACTGAAGCTGAGGTCGCCCCCCTTAAGGCGGGGCGAAGCCTTACACCTCCTGACCTGCGCATGCACGCGTCACTAGTTTTCCCATAACTTTTAATCTACAAGAAATTTTGGGGGCATGATTTGGGATGGGATATGGCTTACCAAAGGTATATGGGATGCCTCCATAGAAGTTCTCTTCCGAGCTTTAACCTTGCACTTTGGTTTGATTGAGCTTTGACTTGATCCTTTTTTGACTTTTGGGGGCATGATTTGCACATGTAACATTAGTAATGGCATGTTTGTAATTATTGTAAAGCCTTGTAATAGTGTGATATAAATAGGATTTTTAGGAAAGAAAAACAAGTAAGTGGTAAGTACGATGTTGAAATTAGAATTAGATAAGTTTTAATTAAACTTTATTTTTCAGAAATCTGTTTTTTTCTTTTTCATCGTCTTCTTCACTAGAATAGTTAGGAGAGAGAAAACCTCCATCGGAGGATCTTCAAGCCATTTTGTTTTCTTCATATCTTGCTCGTTTCTTGTCCGATTTCAACGTTCCATATATGGAATTCATTCGTCTCGATATCGTGAGTTTCTTCCTAGCATCTGACTTTAGTTTTATGCAAGTTTTCATTTCATTTTCTGCAGATTTCGTCTATGTGCGTTTTTTGGGGTCTTCTTTGTTTGCTTTTATTCTTGTTTCTGTTGTTGCTAGATTGTTTCCTTTGTTTTTTTTACATGCTTTTTGAAGGTTTTTGAGTAGTTTAGAGTAGTCTAATTGCTTTTCTTTAATACGCTATTTTGAGTTTTGCAATTTCAATTTCATGGCAATTCCTTTGTTTTCATGGTTAATTGTTGTAGTTTTTCTTCTTCTTTACAATGTTTTGTGAGTAGTCTTCATGCCTAGGTAATTAGAAACCTTAATCTAGTGCAACCAATGTCAAGAGTATACTTACATGCTCAACCCATGATGAGTTGTCCCTATTGTTGTGATTTCATAAGCTTTCTAATGCAATTTCAGCAAAGGGATTGGGAGGTTGCTTTGTTAGTTGGTGAAGGAGTGTTTATCCTAAGTTCACCAAGGGATTGGGTAATGGGTTAGGATAGCTAATCTCATAAATTTTGACATGAACGCATGATTAGGGAACCTAGTGATCCTAGGTGCTAATCCTTTAATTTTCAAAGCTTTTAGTTCAATTTCCTTGTAGTTCTTAGTACAAAATAACTTTTCAAACTTAGTTTTCACCCCAAATCAAGTCTTAAGCCTCAAGTGTACCACACTTCCTTGTGGATCGACCCTTTACTTGCCACTACACTCACTAGTGGAAAAAAGGAAATCTGCCTCGTGCCAAAATAGAGCTACTGCCTTGGGCCTAGCCCGCATTACAAGTAGACGTCGTTGCAACTCATTTAACAAATGCCTCGGGCACGCTCGAGGCATTTAGACATTCAAATTCTTCGGGCATCTTAAATCCCCGAGGCATTTAAACATCCAAATGCCTCGGGTTTATGAAAATTACGCGATAATTCTTACATTAATTACTTCGAATTCTTTGTAAACCATGAGGCATTTGTGATTTCTTTTMGCCTGTAATGATAATTTAATGCTTCGTGCTTATATAATACCCGAAGCACATGAGTATTTTTTCTAATAATATTAATACACCAATTTCAACCTTAACCTGTCCATATAGCATTACAATGATAAATCGTCATACATCGTTCCTTTGAAAACATATATTCGCAAATGTATCATCATTACATCAATTTTATATATGTGAAGGGGGGAGCAATGGTGTCCCCCTTTGAAATTCCTAATCTACCCATAATACTTATGGATATTACACAACACACCATAAATTTATGCATAAACTTACCATATTGGTTAATGGTTATTCAAACAATTCAAATGGATGAGACATAATTAGATTATCAATCTATGTAACCAAATTAAATGAAAAACAAAGTTTTTATCAATAAGAAAACTTAAATTAGAATTATTTAGATCAATTAATGTTCACTTTATTTAATTTATTCCCATAAGTTAATCAATTAATACAATAACATATAAAATTTCAAAATTGAACCATCAAATCACGTATATATAATTYAATTTATTTATTTTTGCACAAAACAATGTCATTTTTTGAATTTATATAAAATCAACTTAAACTATTTTGTTATATCAGTAAATTATTATTTTCATATTCAAGATCCAATCATAAAGAAAAAAATTCATAGTAACTAAACAAATCATATATCAATGCAACATCTTAATAAGTACACGCACGCATCGCGTGCTTATAACACTAGTATACCATCTATGTTAGCTATATAATCTATTAACCAACAAAAAGTTAATACTAAATACAAAATGCATGATGTCATAATGCAACACCTACCAAGTATACTATACATATGTTCAAAGAAAATTTTCCATAATATAAGTTGCACACTTGTCTCGAACTTCATTGATTTCTTCAACTGCAAAGGGCCTTTGCATTGCTGTGTTGAACACCTGACAAAAAAACCATGAAAAAACATGCATAAATGATTTAACACATCATTTCACATATTCTATAATTTATGAACTATAACAATAACACTACATGTTTTTTTTTAAAAAAATATATCCATATTTTAAGGTGTTTTCTCCCCAACATCTCATAACTCAACCTACTACATATTTTTGTGTCAAAAAAACCTACTACATATTTTAAAACTTTATTCATGTCCTATAACATTCATTTAGGCTTTCTAAGACTTGTTTGCATTCAATTAGATGACACAAAGTCATTTAGGATCAAATACTGGTGCATTTGGTCATTTTTAGGTGTTTTTTCCCCAACTTCTCACAACTTTACCTACTACATGTTTTAAAACTTTATTCATGTCCTATAACATTCATTTAATTTTTCTAAGACTTGTTTGGATTCAATTAGACACACCAAGGTCATTTCGGGTCCAATAATAGTGAGTTTGGTCATTTTTAGGCGTTTTTGTTCCCCGATGCAAACATCACTACCTTTTACAATTTTCAAAACTTTTTTTATGTCCTATAACATTCATTTCGGCTTTCAAGGCTTGTTCGCATTCAATTAGGCGCCACAAAGTCATTTAGGATCAAATACTAGTGAATTTGGTCATTTTTAGGTGTTTTTTCCCCAACTTCTCACAACTCTTACAATTCTCTCGCGTTTTTTGTTTCGCCACATATGCCTCCCACTCATCCTTTGAGATATGCGGCCAAATTTCATATGGTTGTTTTGTCGGTGGAAAAACTTTCTCATTCTTTCCCTTTTTCTTCGTTCTATGGCTTGTCAAATTGATCCAACCACTCGTTAACTTGCTCTTAAACTCTCGAAATCTTTAAGCAACACCGGCAAAATATAATTCCTTTAATTATTAAATGTCAAAAGCACAAACGGAAAAAATGTGTATATTGAAATTTTACCGTTGTGTCATCCCAAAATGATTTCTTTAATCCCTTAGGCACATCGATCCAAGAAGAATACAAGATAGATAAATTGCGCATGGAAAGTCCAAGGTGAATCGAGTACTTCATTCGCCACTTAGCACAAGGTTGCCCCTTCTCATTGTACTTAAGTTGCATGGGTTCCTTTACATTAAGTGTTTTAGTCAGTCTCCTTCCTCTTTTCCTTGTCTTGTGTGCACTAGTCTTGTTCGCATTACTGTTGATAACTTATGTTTTATTTGCATGAGTATTGGTGGCATGCACAGTAGCTCCACCTTGTTTTGTCTCACCTTGTGGAGTTGACACCATATCATTAAGTGGGGGGGCTTGTTTGCTAGAAGTTCATGTTCCCTACATCTAGCATGGAACTCATCATAAGCCACTTCCTCGGGCTCACCTTTGTGCTCCTCCATCCTTTCATCATAATCTTCATCATCGTCATCGTCCTAGGCATAACTATCATCCTCATCATCCTCGGTATCACCATCATCCTCATCATCAAAATTGTCATTATCATCCCAGTCCTCATCTTTACCATCTTCATGGATCTCCTTATTATATGCAAATTGTAGATACATACATTTGTCCCTAGCCCAAAACCGCCACTGATAAGACACCCCTCGCAACACACAAGTCAAATCGAGAGAGCTAGGACCCTGACAGGCCCTAAAAAAGGCAGATTCCCTTGCACCAGACACCCTGACAGGCCCTAAAAAGTATTTTGGCAAAAACTATGTGTGTTTTCAACAATTTAATTAATTTTGCGATAATTAATTAAATTACGAAAACAATTCCAAAATTCACATAATTTTAGCACAACACCCTATTTTTCACAAGGAATTTTTGCATATTTTTTACATAATTTTCCATTTATGATTTAATATTTATGAATTTCTTAAGCAAAAACACAAAAATCGAGCAAAGCGGGCCATCCCGGGATGTTTCGCCTCGAGACACGCATCCTGAGGAAGCCGAAAATCTCGAGCATCGCAATAATATCATCTAGAATCGCAATAATATCAGCTATGATCGAATAAATTCATGTATATATTTTATATGATTATATTACGATATTATTTCATTACAATCTCGCTATTCGAGGTAAAGCAATCTCAAATATCGCAATAATATCCGATGCAATCGCAATAATATCAGATAATAATCGTTTAAAATCATGCACAATTATATTACGATACTATATAATCGCGATGACGCTATTCAAGGCAAGCAAAATCGGCCAAAATCCAGGCCGATACTGGGCGCAATTACGCCCTGTTTTGGGCGTAATTGCGCCCAAAAGTTGCCTATTTTGGCCAATTTTGACCCTTGCCTATAAATAGGGATCTCTTCTATTCATTTGACGATCTTTGGACGAGCATTCTCTCTCACTTGTCCGACTCTCTCTCTCTCTCATTCTCTCAAAAACACTCAAACACTTTCAAACACAATTTAAACACATAAAAGCATATTCAAAGGTTCTTGTGCAATAGATCTAGAAGGTTTTCAAGGGTTCTAAAGATTCGACAAGGGTTCCTAAGGGTCCGAAGCAGTGTCCTTGGTCTTCTACATCGTGTTGCGAGGTAGGTTTGACGCCAATGTCTCAATCGTATTGGGAAAGGTTGGACATGTTTCCATCAAGAGCCTTCAATTTAGCCCAAAACTCTTGTTTGTCCTCTTTTGTGAACTCTTGGTCTTGAGGGTGTTGGATGATGGGAATGTTTTGGTTTCCAGCTGGATGTGGTTTTGGTTTCCTCTTGGCCCCATGAATTGTCCTTGCATTCCCCTTTGAAAATTGGGTTGTTGGTAATGACGACTGGATCTAGTAGCTTGGAATGGGGGTTGGGCTTGGGAATTGGCGTACCCTCCATTGTTGGCTTGGTACCCATAGTTTGAGTAATTCCCCTTAAAACCTCCTTGGCATTGGTGGTTTGGGATTTGGTTACCAAAACCGTAACCTTGATTAGCAAAGTTTGGGTTTTGATAACAAAAACATCTTTGGGTGGATTGCCTTTGGTTACCAAAGTCGTTTCCTCCTTCGGGGTTGAAAACCCTTTGGTTAGTTACGTTTTGGTAACCAAAGTCATTTCCTCCTTGCCTAGGTTTGTTGTAAGGGTGTTGCGTAAGCACGCAAGAAACACTCAAACGAAGCTTATTAATCAACCACGAAATTAATCCTATAAAGGCTAAGCCACCAAGGATAAAAGAAATATAAGAATTGCTTAAAGAAATTAATCACCCACAATTCTAAGAATTCTTACGCAAGCCTAAAGAAGTTAATCACCAACTTGCAAATAACCAATGAATAAAGAATTAACCAAGTAAACAATTTTACGAGAAAAAATGACTGACTTTTTATTGATAAGTAACCTGACATTATATAGGACTAATTGGATATAGATATATCTAATTAAATCTAAAAATAGCTACTAGATAATATATCTTGCGTAGCAAGGATTGACTAAATCAATCTCAAGATATATTATGCTAATTAAAACAATTAATTAACTAATAATTAAAACAAAATCCTATCTAACAGAAACAACTTGGCAGGTGTAATTCTTCATGGCTCGAGTTCTTGTTTCCAAGTCAACATGGTTATGCCACCTTTTAATCCCCCATGATCCTGTTATCGAGATTGACATCAATTGTTCCCAAGTCCAATATAGCATCCTCTAGATATAAATTAATTAGTGAATCTTCCTCCTCACTGTAATCCCCTGGATCATCCCCTCCATCTTTTGAAGCATTTGCCCTCAAATTATCCAGCTCGTTATCTGGTATGTATCGGGACAAATCTCCGACATTGAATGTGGTAGATACGCCATAGCTTCCGGGAAATTTGAGCTTGTATGCATTGTCATTAGTTTTCTGCACAATTTTGAATGGTCTATCACAACACGGCATAAGTTTATTCTTTCTCTTACTAGGAAACCTCTCCTTGCGTAAGTGTAGCCATACCAAATCTCCTACCTGAAAGGTTCTGGGCTTGCGAGTTCTATTAGCCTTCTCCCGGTATTTGGCGTTCACTTTCTCAATTCTTGCTCGAACCTGCGCATGTAACTGCTGCATATTTCGCCACTTGATCTTGGCATCCTGGTTTGCTATTTCCCCCTTTGGTAAAGACACAAGATCGAGTGGTAGATGGGGATTTATTCCGTAAACTACCTCAAAGGGTGAGTGTTTAGTTGCATACGTGGGAGACCTATTGTAGCCGAACTCGACATGAGCTAGCTTTACATCCCTATCCTTTTGAGCTTTGTTTACTAACCCTCGCAGTAATACTCCTAAGGTGCGGTTTACAACTTCAGTCTGGCTGTCGGTTTGAGGATAGTGAGACGTACTAAATAGGAGTTTAGTCCCAACTAGCTTCTAGAGTGATTTCCATAAATAACTGAAAAATTTAGTATCTCGATCACTCACAATGGTTTTAGGTATCCCATGTAGTCTGACCACTTCTTAGAAGAACAATTCTGCTACAATAAGTGCATCATCAGTTTTATGTGACGGAATGAAGTGTGCCATTTTCGAGAACCTATCTACGACCACCAGAATCGAGTCCTTTCCTCATTGTGTACGCGGTAACCCAACAATGAAGTCCATTGACACATCTTCCCAAGGGTACTCTGCTGTGGGCAGAGGCATGTAAAGTCCCTGATGAAATACACTCTTTGCCTTTTGACAGGAGGCACATCGAGATATTACTTGCTGCACGTCGGCTTGCATTCGGGGCCAATAAAAATGCTCTTGTAAGATAGCCATGGTTTTATTTATCCCGAAATGACCTGCTATCCCCCCTCCATGCGCTTCCGTCACTAATAGTTCCCTAGTAGAACATGTAGGAATTTAAAATTCGTTACCTTTAAAAAGATAAGCATCTTGTACAATGTAGCTTCCGATTGCTCCTCTTGAACATCGTTCCATGAGAGGCCCAAAGTTGATATCAGTGGCGTAATGCTCCTTAATAAATTCGAATCCCAATAGTCGACAATTTAGAATTCCCAAAAAATTGTACCTCCGAGATAAAGCATCCGCCACTACATTAGACTTGCCTTCCTTGTATTTTGATGAGAAGTTGAACGATTGCAAAAATTCCACCCATTTAGCATGCCTTTGGTTCAATTTTTGCTGCCCATGTATATACTTTAAGGATTGGGCGTGCAATATAAAATGGTTTGGGCATAAATAATGACTCCAGTGGTCCAATGCGCGAACTATGGCATAAAATTCCTTGTTGTAGGTTGAGTAGTTCAATCTTGCGCCTCCCAATTTTTCACTGAAATGTGCTATTAGTCGTTTCCTCTGAATTAGAACAGCACCAATCTCAACTCCGCTGGCATCAGTCTCCACTTCGAATGGGTGTGAAAAATCTGGTAATGCTAGAATGGGAGCCTCACAGAGCTTTTGCTTGAATAAATTGAATGACTGTTGAGCCACTGTTGTCCACTAGAATTTTCCTTTGTCCTTCTTAGTACACTAAGTGATGGGTGCAACGAGGCTCGAGAAATTTTTAACAGACCTCCGATAAAAAGAAGCCAAGCCATGGAATAATCGAACCTCTTTTATTGACTTTGGAATTGGCCAGGATTTAATTGCTTCCACCTTCGATGGATCGACTGAGACACCATCCTTCAATACTATGTAGCTCAAGAAGATCACACTTGGCTGCATGAAGTAACATTTTTCTAGTTTGGCAAAGAGTTTTTGTTTCCTTAATACTTCGAAAACTTGTCTTAAATGCTCCAAGTGCTTTCCCAAATCACGACTATAGATGAGTATGTCATCCAAATACACCACCACAAACTTTCCTAGGAAGGGTTTCAATACCTCGTGCATTAATCTCATCAATGTGCTAGGTGCGTTTGTAAGCCCAAAAGGCATTACAAGCCACTCGTATAAGCCAACCTTAGTTTTGAATGTCGTTTTCCACTCATCCCTTTCACGCAAACGAATTTGGTGGTATCCGCTTCGAAGATCGATTTTTGAAAAATATTGAGAGCCGTATAATTCTTTGAGAAGATCATTGAGCCTTGGTATGGGGAATCGATACTTGATAGTAATATTATTGACAGCTCTATTGTCGATGCACATTCGCCATCCCCCATCTTTTTTTGCACCGCACATGGACTCATCGATTCTCGAACATAACCTCTACCCATTAGGTCTTCTATTTGGCATTGCATCTCCTTGGTCTCTTCTAGATTGCTGTGATAAGCTGGCTTGTTAGGTAATGGAGCCCCGAGAATTAAATCTATTTTATGCTCGATGCCTCTAATTGGGGGTAACCCTTGTGGTAAATCTTCAGGAAAATATCCTTGTATTCCTTTAATAATTCTTTCAATGCTTCTGGAATAATAATCCCTGTAGTTTCTTCGAAACAAATCTGACTGCCTGCTAGCAATAAATAAAACAAACCGAATTGCTTGCTCTCCTTCTCAAATTCCTTTGGATTTATTAGCACATTCCTAGCTGTTTTCGCCTTGACAATTTTTTGAGTCAAAGGTTTCAGGGCCACAAGTTTTTGCTCCATGCTTTGTCTAACCACGTAGACGTTTGTCCTCCCATCAAATTTCGCACATCGATCATATTTCCATGGTCGTCCCAATAGAATGTGGCAAGCGTCCATGGGACATACATCACAAGTCACGATATCTATATTTTTTCCAATTGAAAAAGTGACAAGTGCTTGCTTTGTTACCTGTACTTCATTGGAGTCATTGAGCCAATGCAATTTGTAAGGCCTGGGATGCTCAGTCGTAGGATAATTTAATTTCTCTATTAATGTCGTGGACACCACATTAATGCAACTTCCTATATCGATGACCATGCTGCATAATCTATCATTGACATTGCACCTCGTAGCAAAGATTTTGTCTCGCCGGCTGTTGTGATCTAGCATTACATCCACAAGCAAAAGCCGTCGTAATACGAGGGTCTTTCCGTCAGTTTCAGGCTCGATTTCGCTTAATTCTTCTTTGTAATCCTCAACTTGTAATGCTCCCTGTCCAGATAATTCTTGATTAATTATTAAGCATTCTTGGATGGTCATTTGACGATTGTTGATGCAATCTTTGGAAATATGTTCGAAGCCATGACATTTGAAGCACTTGCATTTATCTATTCTTGTGTCCTTCGTAGGCGCTCCTGGGTTAGACGAATCAAATTTTTGTGGGGTTGTTTTCCTCTCAAAAATTCTATTCCCAGACGTTTTATTGCTAGGGGTTTGCAGCTTCCCTTTTTTTCTGCTTTTCTTTTTTCCACACGCAAGGCTACCTTACACAATTCCTCGAAACCCCAATAAGGTGGTATGTCCACCCTTTCAGCAATTTCCGGGTTCAAACCATTCAAGAATCCTGCTGCTTTATGTTCCTCCTTTTCCTCAAGGCCACATAACATACACATCTTCTCGAATTCTGCTATATAGGTCTCGACAGTGCTTGAACCTTGTTCATAGGACTGCATCTTGATGTATACCTCTTGTACGTAATCAGGTGGTACGAATTTCTTTCGCATATGTTTCTTTAGATGTCTCCAGGTTGTGACTTTATCGCGTCCTTCTTGTCACCTCTTCTACTTAAAATTCTCATACCATAGGCTAGCATACCTAGCCAGCTTGCACTCGACAATTTTACAACTCTTCCTCTCATCATACTCTTTATAATTGAACAACGTCTCAGCCCTACGAATCTAGTCCAAGAATTTCTCTGGCTCGTTTAAATTGCCATGAAACTCAGGTATGTCGAGTCTCAAATCTTTATCATCGTCTCTCTTCTTACTTGATTTTTTACGTTGAGAACAACCTTCACTACCACTGTCTGAACTGAAGTCCGGTTGCCGAAACTTTTTCCGCTTAGTATCACTACTACTAGAGGAATCAGAATTTGAGGAGTAAACCACCATCTTTTTCGTTTTCTTTGAATTACTGCATTCTTCCAATTTGAGAGCAATTTCGCTTACCCTCGCTGTTAATTCCTTGAGTTGGAAGTCTCTACGCCATTCCCGCTGTTTTCCGGTGTTAAACCTTGGGGCATCTGCGTCGAGTCTTCTCCGCGGCTCATCTCCGTGTGTCGTATTCAACCTAGCTCTTGATACTAATATGATGCGTAAGCACGCAAGAAACACTCAAACAAAACTTATTAATCAACCACGAAATTAATCCGATAAAGGCTAAGCCACCAAGGATAAAAGAATTTTAAGAATTGCTAAAACAAATTAATCACCCACAATTCTAAGAATTCTTACGCAAGCCTAAAGAAGTTAATCACCAACATGCAAATAACCGATGAATAAAGAATTCACCAAGTAAAGAATTTTACGAGAAAAAATAACTGACTTTTTATTGATGAGTAACCTGACATTATGTAGGACTAATTGGATATAGATATATCTAATTAAATCTAAAACTAGCTACTAGTTAATATATCTTTCGTACCAAGGATTCACTAAATCAATCTCAAGATATATCATGCTATTTAAAAAAATTAATTAACTAATAATTAAAACTAAAAAATTAATTAACTAATAATTAAAACTAAATCCTATCTAACAGAAACAACTTGGCAGGTGTAATGCTTCATGGCTTGAGTTCTGATTTCCAAGTCAACATGGTTATGCCACCTTTTAATCCCCCCATGATCCTGTTATCGAGATTGACATCAATTGTGGCCAAGTCCAATATAGCATCCTTTAGATATAAATTAATTAGTGAATCTTCCTCCTCACTGTAATCCCCTGGATCAAAAGGGCTCTCATAAGCCCATATTCATTAGGGTTAGCATTGCCTCCCATTCGAGACCTTGCCCCATTGTCACCCATCAAGTTACATTGCTGAAAATCATATTCTTATAGCAATTTATCAACATAGCTATCATCAATTAAGGACACATGTTGCTCATGCCAATAATAAGAAAGATGATCATAAGCACCACAGTTGTTACAAAACAATACACCATTTGGCATGAAATTTTAGACTTAGGGATTGGACTTACCTTGGCCCTTTAAAAGGGTGGGTGGAGCCGCTTGAGAGGAGGAGATTCCCTCCTTCTAAAGGGTCTTCTCTACAATTGCTTTGATGCACTCAAGGACTTACGTTTTCTTTGCCTTGGGGGAGCTCGCTCAGCCTCTTGCCAAGTTGCATAATTGTCCACAATTTCCTCTATGATCCCTTCTATCTCATCCTTGCTCTTATTCGTTATGAGACCACCCGCTTCGGCATCCAAGCTTTTCTTACTTGTTTTGTTTAGGCTCATGTAAAATGTTTGGTACAAGAGCCATTTAGGAATTCCATGATGGGGCCATTCTCTTTGATACTCTATGAACCTCTCTCATGCCTCGGAGAGAGTCTTAAACACACGTTGTCCAAAGCCTTGCAATTTGGCCCTAATCTCGGCCGTTTTCCTATGAGGGTAGAACTTATGCAACAAAGAGTTAGTAAGTAATTGGTCGAACCACAAGGAAAGAATCAAAAATAGTGCTCAAGTTTAAATGATCTAAATTGGTGAGAAAACAAACTTGAATTGAGAAATTTTGAAAGCTAAGCTAATATTGAACTAGAAACAAGACTTTAAAAACATTTAATGCTAAAACACCTAGAGTTGCTTGTTATGCCCATCTTTATAAAAGAATTTGTGCCAATCAAAGTCTCATCTCAAATCCTACAAAGGGGTAATTGAAATCTTAATTTAGCAATGTGGTTTGAATCATTTCCCAAGTCATCCAACTCTACCAATTCATTCTTAAACCTAAGTCCCCTCAAGTCCTCACAAGAATTGAACAAAAATGGATTAAACCAACACCCAAATCAATCCTCACAATCCCTTGCAAAGGATTGATTAAGGCACCTCTCACTCCCTAAACCTTGGGTGGCCAAATCCAAAGCAATGTAAAGTAGAGAAATCACAATTGATGGCAATAATGGTGGTTGGAATGAGTTTTTTATATCATCTTGACAATAAATAAGTTATAGATGGGCTTCCTAGCACTCCTAAGCTACTAATTTACTTACAAACCATGTTTAAAAGCAAGAAATCATCAAAAGCAAAGGAAAAACACAAGGAAATAGCTAGGAAAACTAGTAATTTAATTGACAAAAATGGGTATTCAAGAAACAACACTATACCAAGCCAAATTGAAAAAAATACTATCAAAATCCTCACAAACAATAGTAGAAGCTAATTATCAACAAAAGACAAAACTAGTGAAAAACCACTAAAAACCAACAAAGCTTTGCAAAACTAAACAAAGTGGAAAACTAACCAAAAGGCTAGTGAAATGATATTGAAAACCCACATGATGGCCAAAATAAGAAAAAAAACAAGTGCCTAAATGTGACCATTTTTGGCACTTATCACTATTAACAAAAAATCTTAGTAATATATCTTGGATGCATTCCAGGTTTTGGTTGACAGTATGCATAAACTTCCTTAGTAATTAGGATGTTGGATTTTCTAACATGTAGTTCACCATACTATCCCTTATAGACTGAAAATTTCATAAATAGAAGTGCTAATACTACAAGAAGATTGCTGCACTAATTAACTTTATGGAGATAATCTAATAAAGTTTCACACTTGATATTCTGTGATGTTACAATTGCACCAATAATTAACTACTAGTATATCATGCTATACTCTTATGTTACTGATGTACAAATTTTATATCCGGTTTTTAGATTTTTTTTATAATGTATTTTTGCAGTTTTGAGTTAGTTTTGCCTTTGTTTTGAGTCTTTTTCTCATTTCTTTCTCTAACCCTCTAACGATCGCTATTAGTGTTTTTGACACATTTTCTCTTCTGTTTTGATCGATTTTGTAGGGAATCATTTGGTGAGCATTGTTAGGATTTTTGGGACACACTTATTATTGTTCGCGGCTCAGGATTATGGTTCGTGTCACCTTTGGTAATGTTTTGGAGCGTTTTGGGCACTTTCGGATGTGTTAGGCAAGGTAAATTGAACATAAGTTTCAGCACACTTATCATTTTGATGTGATTCTATTTGAGGTGAATGTACGTCTCGATAGCTTCGAAACGACTGGTCATATGCCTGATTCCAATGTAAAATGAAGAAGTTATGGCCGTTTCTTTTCCTGATCACAGTCTAGTAGCGGGCACTACCCTGGTATTCGATTTTTTCTTTTCTTTTTACCTTCTCTTTTCTTGGATTTGGGTAGTTGTATTTCCCACTTGTTGGGTTTTTGAGCTACTTATCTTTTACTTTGTAATAGAGATATTAGTTTGCACTTGCTCTCTCTTAGTTTTTTAGCTTTCATTTTGCTTCATCTTGTAGTAACACTATTCATCATTACTTAGTTTGGTTTTCTTGAAATTTGGAGATCTTGTACTTGGAATTCATATTGAAGCTTTAGTAACAATTCTCCACCCTTTGTACTCCTTTATTTTTAATTTGGCTAAGAATTTTTATGATTGCATTTTTAGGGTTTGTGTTAGTTTTGTTTTGATTTACATATAAGTTGAGATCTTGATGTTTTGTTTGGTAATCATGGTTTATATTATGTTTTTAAGTATGTGTGAGTAGTTTATTAGCTAGGGTTGGGTGAAACTCGCAATTCACCGTGTAATCACCACGCTTTCAGATTTTCGTTGGATTTTTCCATTACTTGTGTAGTTTAGGAGGTGCAATTGCTAATTGCCATGCTTGATCACCATGGTAGTTTTTTTAGGTACATTAGACGAAGGAATGAGAGTTGATATCACTACTACAAATTTGGGCTAAGTGATAGAGGTGTTTTCTCTSAACAAAGAGAACACCTACCACATACAAGTGTTTTATAAAACAAACAAAAATAACACCTATTATAAAGAGGGGTTTTCTAAAGTTTTAACTCTATTTTACTAAAAAATGTTGTAAACGGTTTTGTAAGACAACCGTTGTTTATCCCATGAAACTGCATTTAAAAAAAGAAAATAAAGCAAATATCCCGCCACACTATTCGGTCAGTCTACTAGACGGTTGAATACATGAACTCATTCAAAGAAACTCAAACATCAAGCACAATTTAGCAAAAAATATCAAACTCAATCTTCAAGGGCAATTCATTTGAAAATTTGTCAACAATTCAGGTAATTTTTTTTTTTTGTAACAATGTCTTTGAATTTTTTTCTAAAATTCGAAATCCCTAATTGAATTGGGTGTTATGATTTTGTTTGATGAACCCTAAATTTCTTTTCTTTTCTTTTTTGCGATTTTGATGAAAATTATTGTTAATAAACATCATTCACAATATGTTAGATGTAATTCGTGAAATCAGGTTCAACTAAACTTCATCAGATGAATTGAGGTATAGTTTTTTCAATTTATTAGATTAGTTGTTGCTGAATAATCATATAATTGCTGCTAGGTAATTGTAGGCTTGCTTGCAATAGAAAATAAAATTAAAGAACTTGTTTTTATTGACATCAAATTGATTTTAGGATACTAATTGAAGTTAATTTGAGAAATTACATTAAATATTCAGAATTTGTTGCATCTTAACCATAATACTAKTGATTAGAAGAATTATTATGTTTAATTTTAATGGTTATTCTTTTTTTTATACTTGCTGCTTCCTATTTTCTGTTGGCATTCAACTTCGTATTTCTAACATTTTTGTATACTCATTCATTGTTGTATACTCTTTTTACTACAACTTTAGAGTTGTAAGCTTTGTTAATAGCTTCTTTGTTGAACTGCTAGACTTGGACCATCAAAATTTTCATCTCAAGTGATGGTGAAAGGCAGGATCAATATGCAGCTCTTTCAATAATCTCTAGAACTGATGTCGTGTCGATGTGCTAATACCTTAGCTTGGTCTCTTATATTGCTAGATGTAAAATACCATGGATCTGTGTATGAATCATGAATTCTTGATTACAGGATTAATTCCTCTGTATTAGCTGAAATTTCAATGTGTGTTATTTATCAAGTATCCAATGATTTTCATTAATGTCAGGCCGCATGTTTGTAGGCAAGAATGATTAATATATGCCTATTGGTGATGTATTGTTGTTTTATGTGAAAATTATGGTGGGATTATCTTTTGGATAACCTAGGTTTTGTTTCTGATAACCACCCATTAAGAGTGAACTATTCAGTAAGTTTTATATGCAGTATACAAAAATGTCAGTATCCAAAAATGTCCAATAAGGTTTGCTCTTTGTACTACTACTTCAGTAATTTTTATATGCAATATTATGCTTGTTGTTGTGATATTATTGTAATGATACTAGCTACTATATTATGTTTGTTGTTGTGGGATGGCGTGTTGTTGGCCTGGTTGTTTTTCTATTTCACTGCATTTTGGATTGGATTGGTCTTGTTTACTAGTTGTTCTTTTGAGGACTTTGGTGTATTTGCTAATTTTGTGGGCTATGCCTACTTTTAAATAATTTGTCATATTCAATGAATTAGAGAGTGCTGCAATACAAAGTGATAGTTTATGTAGCTTAACTGTTTAAGCCTTAATTGTGTAGTTGTATAAGCTACACAATATTAATTAAGAAGTATTTTTGTTTGCTTTGCTGCCAAATTACAGATAATTTAGGAGGATATATAAATTTTAGACGTATGATGACTGTGTCACACTCACTCACACCTAATATTCTTTCAATAAGTTAATTTTATATATATGCATGGAGAAACCGAGTTATACTGCTAAAGTAATGAAAATTACAATAGAAATAATTTATGATTTTGACATCGAGAAACATATTTGTAGAAACATTGAGCAGCATATTTGCTCTACTAATAATACTCCCTCGGTTACTGTAGACACCTGAAAATGTGTCTCCCCAAATGAGTAATCCGTGATGAAACATACCGCGTCTCGCGTTTTGTTTCGAATTAGAAAAGATGCTTTGAATTCACAAAAGTTGGAAATATGCGAGGTCGTACTCGGAAATATTGAGCAAAGGTCAAAGGCAAGGCAAAAATATTTTCTTTCGGTTTT
>SNQN01012250.1:0-16512 GCA_008642245.1 Bassia scoparia
GAATCGCTGCGTCGTGGTATGGAGACCACTGTCTTAGAAGCAGATTTCGTCCCGACTAGGTGCAATCGGCTCWCGMCGTTTTCCCCCCAAGATTAGCACAACACTCTCCAATTCGTGCACTCGAGAAGGAGAGTTGGAACTCAATAATATTGCTCAGATCAGTAGAGAGGAAGAATAACGTGTTTAGGATTTTTCTGTGTATTTTGAACTGGCTAAGGGAAGCCGAATTTATAGTGTGAGGGTGGAAGTCAAAACGGGCAGAAAATTGAAGAGACYATGTAACGGTTGTGGCATTAACATTGGGCGAGAATCWAGGAGCAAATTAAACAACAYCGGTTACAAGGTTTAAATGTGTAACTGCCCAAAAATAAAAGAATGAACCTGGTRGTAAAAAGCCACACCACACCACACCACACCGCGCACGAGCTCGAGCTGGGCCGGACGARGGCGGCGCGCGRYTGGGGTTACCCAATACCACCCCTCACACTAAGCCTCAAACAATACAAAGCATGTTCTCCTATAAAAACAAGTGGYAAAGTTGCTAATCTTTCTATGTGGGACAAGACATAAAACRCACACTACCTTTGCATTTCCAACAATTATCACAATTGGCATTTCATTTGCCTTGGGAAATTCCAYCATATGCTGGAGGRAAGGATCGATCTCGTAACCTCGGGAGTGRTACCACCGAGCTATCTCCATATCCTCATTTATCTTTAATTTTCACTGTTATTTATAAGACGAGAAAATCAGGAACCATTTAAAGTTGTACATTGTCCTATTAATTATTATTGTTGATGAGAAAAACCATTTTGTAATTAATTTACATCCCAAACCCCTTGAATTATTTTTTCCTTGTTTATATTACTAGATTTAGTCCCGTGCAATGCACAATTTTGAACTTTTGATATACGGAGTATGAAATTTGATTAAATTTAACTTTTTTTTTTATAATATAATCGAAAACAATTATGGTTTACATGCTAATAAAAATAACAAAATTTAATAATTGAGATGATAGATAGAAAATGAGACATTTGACATGTTGATGAACTATTTTGCTCATTTAATAAAATTTGAATAGTTAACATCTTGGAAAAAATGAATAGATAAAAATTTAAATTATTTTTAAAAAATTAGAAAATAATGTCAAATGTAGTTTTAGAGGGAAGATTTTGCTTAAYAATTTCACACATGATATTGACAAATTCTTAGGGCATTCACAATAGTTTAAACCCCTAAGAGGTTTGAACTCTTGACACATCAACTTCATACAAACCTCTCCCATAACAAACCCKTCGTCAACAATAGTTCAAATCTTTTAGGGGTTTGTTGGTGGGACCCAATATATTTTATTTCCCTYATTTTTACCTAACTTTGTTTTATTTCCCTTTTTATTTTACATTTCATACCCCACCTAAATTTCACCTCACCTATACAAARCCCTCTCAACATTTCAAACCTCTCTCAACTTTCAAGCCTCTCAAATATCTCCAATAATAAGAGGTTTGATTATCAAACCTTACACCTCACCTACAAACCCCTTATTGCTATTGCCCTTAGATTAATCTCGTGCGTTGCATAGTTTTGAGTTTTTGACAGATGATATTTTTCTCTATTAAAATTTCGTTAGAACTTAGAAGATGATTAKATTGAAAAYGTACTACAAAGTAGATAGTATAAAAAAAATGATGAATTGATGATTAAAAWGGTAGGGAGTAAATGAGGCATTGAATATGCTCCTTACAAGATACGAGCAATGATAAATCATCAACATCACTTGGGATAAGGATTGTCACTAATACATGTGACTTACATATAATTGACATAGACTTATATCACATTTATATAGACTTACTTTAATTGACATATAGTTACATAMTATTTACATAGACTAGCAAAATTCAGACATGATTTTTTTGCCCCACTTGAATTTTTTGGCCCACTTGTTGTACTTTATAATTAGTTTTCTTTTATTTTTATTGTTGTTTATTATATTTTAATGTGTTAGTGGGRATGTTAGTGGGCAAATGTTAGTGATTTATCACTCTCCGACAAGATACAACCTAAACAGTACTGTACAATATAGGAGTAGTAGTTAAATAAAAAGGAATTTAATATTTATTTAAAAAAAATTGGAATGGTGAAAATCTTAAAAAGAAAAAAAATAAATAAAAATAAAATGATTTAACTATAGGTTTCGGAGGGAAATTTTTTCATAAACATGCAACATGTGGTAATTGCTAATGTAAACATGTCCTGTTTTATTTATTTTTTTACGGGGAAGAAATAATTTCATTAAATAATAGACATACGACATCTACAACAATATAAATTTATAAACCACATATATGTAGGAGAAAAATATCATAATTTTTGCAAATCAAAATCATAACTAATTACACTTGGCATAACTCATTAGATTCCACTCACTTCACTTGACGCTAGCCAATGATTTTGATTTGATGCATCTTTTCAATTCGGATGACCTCCGCGAATGCCGCGCTGATGTTTAATTCGACAAAATTGTTACGGAACCCTAACACCATAAGAATCCAAATAATCTTCCCAATTATATATAGGAATCCTTTATAATAATTCTCACCATAGATGAGAATCAAAATCCACCAAAAAAATTGGGACAAATTCTCAACAATGATGAGACTAAACAAAACAAAAGCAATACAAAGTAGAAAAACAAATTAATTAAGGTGAAAGGATCGGAAAGTAGTTTATATTTCTGAAGAAATTAGACTATTTCAGCCTAAACAGATTAAAAAACTAAAACCCTAGATGAGAAGAGAGAAAAAAGAGAGGCGACTATAGTTAAAGGTGAACATGTCCTGTTTAGTAATTATTTATAGATAAGTAAATTCATATTGGCAAATTACTTTATGTATTTCTTTATTTAGATCATAATTTTTACTTGCTACATTAATAGAGGAAGATGGGGATACTTTTTTTTTTAACGAGAAAATAAGGATTTCATTAATAAAAATAGTCAAAAGGCAATTTACGATCAATGGAACAAAAACAAAAATTCCCACAAAGATACAAAACACCTTAAAGTAGTATTCAATTATTAATAGCCTTAATAAAAATCTTCATTCGAAACAATACAATCTGTTGAGTTCGCTCCAATTCGGTTATAACATCCGTCGATGCATAGTTGTTTGGGTTGAATATACTGTTTTTGATTCTTGAATTCTTTCCAGATAGTGAAAACCCTAAATCTTCATTCTCAGACAGTCGAAAAAATTACGAAACATTAGATAATCGATCTTCCATTAAGGAAGACAATAAATTACACTCCAAATTCTCACAAAAGAAGATAATAATAAATCCAAAAATTTTGGACAAAAGTCTCATAGAGATATTGTATGTATCTCTTCGCTCAATTTACATTTTATACGGAGTACTTTTATTATATTCACTCACGTAACGTAAAACTTGCTACAATTTCTATATTTGGGTATGTAGCAAAAACTGTGCAACATATATATCATTTTTCTTTCATTCCGGTTAAATTATTAATGGCAAAATTATTCATACTTTTGGGACCATTTTCTACAATGGTTTTCTCTTTTCTTTCATTATTATTTACTGATTTATTTTGGGCCACTTCACTAATTAAATACCTAACAAACTATTAACTTATTTTACATATATAAAGTGCTGAACTAAATATATTGCATTTTTCTGCTACGAAGAAGTATATTGATGTGGCATTAATTGGTAGTTAGGCACTCACAAATGTCTAAACCTGTATGTGCTGATAGGGTTTGACCGGTTTTGAACTCTTGCCACATCAACCTCACACAAACTCCTCTCATAACAAATCTCTCACCAACAATAGTTTAAACCTTTTAGGGYTTTGTTYATGGGACCCAATATAAATTAATTAACAACTTTTACCTAACTTTATTTTATTTCCTTTTTATTTTACACATCATACCCCACCTAAATTCCACATCACCCATAATCCATAGAAACCCCTTTCAACATTTCAAACCTCTCTCAACTTTCAAATCACCTCAATTATTCCAACAATAAGAAATTTGAAAATCAAACCTTACACCTCACCTACAAATCTCATGAAAAATCTCTTATTGTAAGTGCCCTTGTCGACTTATGATAGAGTGCCAAAATGACTTCGGCACTGCCAATATACTATTGCTCTTGCTCTTTTCTACGGAGTATATGATAGCCCGCCAAGGCCCGAACAAAACCCGGCCCCTTTCATCTGAGGTTTTGGTAAAACCGTAAAACCTTCGTAAAACCGTTGACTCAGCTCTGTCATTCCGTCGAAGAGAGGAGCAACAATGGAAGCACGAAGAAGACTATTTCTCCGTTTCTCTCTCTTCAAGCCACTCAGCACCAACTATCATAGAAGATTAATATCATCTTCTGTTCAAAGAACACCGACTAATCAACACACTCAAACCCCATTWTTGCAYAACAACACACMTATCAATCAATTATGCAAAGAAAGAAGATTCAAAGAAGCCATTGATGTGTTATGCGAGAAGAAGCTACTAAGAGAAGCTGTTCAATTATTGGATCACATTGATTACCCCTCTGCTTCAATCTATTCTACTCTTCTGTTATCGTGTCTCCAAAAGAGATCACTTTATGAGGGCAAAAGAGTTCATGACCATATCAAAGCTTCGAATTTTATTCCTGGGGCTTTCATTTCGAATCGTCTAATGGACATGTATTTAAAATGTGGCAGCTTGAGTGATGCCCAGAAGGTGTTTGATGAAATGCATGAAAGAGATTTGTGTTCTTGGAATACTATGATTAAAGGGTATGCTAGATTAGGGAAGGTGGAACTTGCACGTAAACTGTTTGATGGAATGCCCAATAGAGATGGGTTCTCTTGGACTGCTATGATATCGTGCTATGTTCAACATGGGTGGCCGAAAGCGGCGTTGGATTTGTACAGGGAAATGCAGAGCTATGGGAACTCGGATTGTGATAAGTTTACTATTTCTAGTGCAATAGCTGCTTCTGCTGCAATATCGAGTTTGCTTACTGGGAAAGAAATTCATGGGCGTATACTGAGGATGAGTTTGGAGTCTGACTCTGCTGTTTGGAGTGCACTGTCTGATATGTATGCGAAATGTGGGAGCATTAAAGAAGCTAGGAATGTTTTTGATAAAACTGTGGACCGTGATGTTGTTTCTTGGACCGCGATGATGGATGGATATTTTGAGGATGGGAAGTGGGAAGATGGGTTTGCTTTGTTTTCGGATATGTTGAAGTCTGGAGTTAGACCAAATGAATTTACAATTGCTGGGGTTTTGAACGCATGTGCTTTTAGAGTTTTGGAGAATGRTGGTAAGCAGGTGCACGGGCATATGATTAGGATCGGGGTTGATTCAGATTCAGATTCGTATGCTGCGAGTGCACTTGTTCATATGTATTCCAAGTGTGGGAATGTTAGGTGTGCAAGAAAGGTCTTTGAAGGGCTGTCTATGCCTCATTTAGTGTCATGGACTTCACTTATTGTTGGATTTGCGCAGACTGGTCATGCCAAAGAAGCTTTGGAGCTCTTTGAGTTGATGCTTAAATCAGATACTAAGCCTGATCATGTAACTTTTGTTGGAGTTCTTTCTGCATGTACTCATGCAGGGTTAGTTGAAAAGGGAATTGAATATTTCCATTCAATAGAGGATCGACATGGTTTAACACCAATTGGAGAACACTATTCTTGCCTGATTGATCTGCTAAGTCGAGCTGGTCGCTTCAAGGAAGCTGAGCAATATATTAGTAAGATGCCTATGAAGCCCGATAGATTTTTGTGGGCTTCCGTTCTCGGTGGCTGTCGAATTCACAAAAATGTTGAACTGGCAGAACAAGCAGCTAAAGCCTTGTTCGAGATAGAGCCTGAGAACGCTGCTACATATGCAACTTTGTCGAACATATATGCCACAGCTGGTAGGTGGGAGGAAGTGGCAAGAGTGAGAAAGATGATGGATAATAGAGGAGTAGTCAAGAAACCTGGTCTGAGTTGGATTGAGGTCAAGAGACAGGTTCACAGGTTTCTGGTGGGCGATACTTCTCATCCGAAATACAATGAAATTCATGCATTTTTGGCAGAGATCTCAAAAAAGATGAAGCAAGAAGGTTATGTACCTGACACTAACTTTGTATTGCATGATGTTGAAGAGGAGCAGAAAGAACATAACTTGTCCTATCACAGCGAGAAGCTTGCAGTCGCATTTGGAATCATTTCTACTCCACSTGAGACACCGATCAAAGTTTATAAAAATTTGAGGACCTGTGTAGACTGTCATACTGCCATCAAATTTATCTCGAGGATTACAAGAAGAAAGATAGTTGTGAGGGATTTAAACAGATTCCACTTTTTTGAGGATGGAAGCTGCTCTTGTAATGACTATTGGTGAACGTTCGCTGAGGTGAATTCTTAGATTTAGTGTATTCTTGGCCACAGCCCCCAAGCCATTTAATTTATAAATCAGGTTATTTTATGCTTCAGTTGATGGTTAGTCGAATTATTCTGATGCAAATTTATCATACGATGCTTATCATGAATATTACATTTGTGACGACAATAGGAGGATGATGCCTATGGCCTTTCTGTTATCTTCTGTAGTGTGTTTTCAGAGCAATTGCTGGATCATACTATTTATTCTACTTCCAGAAAAGCTCTGCAATTTGTGACATGTCATATCGCCATAAGGGTGCCAGGTAGCATCTAAAAACATTGCAGCAAATGCTTGCTGCTATGTTTTCTAAGTTCCATATATACGTTTGCTTAATTTATTGCCTCTAAATGAACACAATTTAAAAAGCTTATATTGACAAGCTTCCCCCGATTTTGTTGATTTTCAGAATCTGGAGCTTACCTAGACTATCATGGAGTCACCGTGTGAGATGTTAGAACTTGGAAGGTGAGCCGAAATTTAACTTTAAGTTTGTGCAGAATCCCTTTTGTTTGCATTGACCTCCTCTAGCTTTCTTTAAACAATTAATATATGGATGATATTATAACGGCTGCAAATCCAGTATAGTATATGCAGTCATCTTCAATCATACCCATTTTAAAAATTAAACCTCAACCACTTATTTAGTTGACTAAAGAATGGGAAAAAATTATTTTTTATGCAATGCAATATTCCGTCACTGARTAATTGCTTCCTTCTTCTGCGCTCCATCTCTGTATCCATTCATGGAATCTCAAATACATCAATATAATACTATGAGATCTAATTTGCCAAGAAAAACAAATATCTAGCTCCATTCTCCGTGCCTTCTAGACTGCTGTTGAAGAAGACAATCTACTTTTTCTGCCTACATTTTATATCTTTAAATTACATGAATAATTGAATATAGAACACCAATTATAATGACTAATCAGATCAATGACAGATTATAAGCATATTAATAGTGTCCGGTGTTTGACAGTTTACAAATAAAAGTTCCTCATTTTTAAGTTTATGTGAAAGATTGTTTCCAAGACTCAAGTATGCGTATCGGACACATGTCCAAAATMAAAATTTTTGGGACATGGGGACTTTGTCCAAAATTTGACCACAGGTACAGGAACACTGCATTTGCACAGTTTTAAAAAAAACTTCATGTGAAAAAAAAACCTCTTCCATTCACCCCTGTTATAGGCTGCTTCTTTCTTCTTTTACCTTCTCGTTTTTCTCCATCGTTCACCCTCTGTAATTTACTTTTATCTTTTCCTTTTTCTTCTTATATAACTTTTGTCTTTATTGTAATATCATTCTTCACCTTGTGCTTCAAAAGTCACAAAAATCATGGCTTCTGTTCATTAGTAAAATAAATATTTGTATTTATAGTATCTAGATTTGGTGTTTGTTTTTAAATTTTATTTTATTTGCGAATTCTCTCGCTTTCCTTGTTTCATAAGTAGAAATGTACGAGTGTGCAGGGAAGGGTCAGATATGGAATAAGTGACTGAATGATGAAAATAGCATGTCAATATGAGTATGTCCAGCATAGAGGCGAGTTCATGTAGCATAGTTAGCGGGTAATCAGTGCACGAGTAAACCTACAGAGTTTTTCCTTTTTCTTAAACTTTCCAGAATACTATTTATTCTTGGATTCTGAATCTTTAACGTTGCCATTCTCCGAAATTGTTTAGGTTAAAAAAATTGATAGCAGACATAAAATTTTCATTTAATCATGTAACCACCAACATAATTTTGCACAGTTTATTAATCATAAGAAGAATGATCAATATCTCTTTTACAGATCATAAGCAGAAAATCGAAGGTACCGGAAGTTTCTTAGGCTGTGAGAAGTTATTGATATTAATTTGACATTTTGTTGGATATGTGATTAGCTTTACGGTATTATTGGTATCGAAAACCTTTTTCTTTGGTTTGTTTGATATTTTGTACATTGGSTTTGTTGTATTTGCTCATTAATTTTGCTTGCATGTTGGAAGCTTTTTCCTTTATTCTGATGTGAAAAATACAATTTACCTAMCAGGGTGTTGAATTATATCTCTGATATATGATTCTTTTCGGAATCTATGCTTGTGCAACAGAATGTTGATGCTTGGTCAGACAGCCTATAGTAGATCGGTATCTGTACTAACATATATTGAAAAATCATGTGACATGTATACCAATTGTACTCTTTGCAACTACATCAAAGATGTCTTAAATGTGATTATATAGCTAACTAATCAAGCCTTCCATTGTTGTTTCAACATTTCATTTGCACATGTCAAATGGATGTGTAAATCAATTTTTTAGTTAAGTTATACTTTGAAGATATGTGATTGGTCTTTCTGATCTACATTATATTTATATTTTATTGCCAGTTGATTTGCATGTTGGTTTCCTTTTCTATTGAGGCTACCCACTAAAAGTGTTTGTGTCATTGACATTTTTGGTAAATCTTGTCATACTATAAAGAAGGATTTTGTTTCMTCATTTGCATCATCTTCCTTGCTCCGGAAAATCAGAATTGATCCCCTATTGYTTTTGGTTGCATTCTAGTGGTACAATTGGTTAGTTGCATCTTAAATCCTAGTAGTTAGCTCAGAACTTCATTTCATCTCWTTTCTCTAGCTCAAATGCTGTGTTTTGCTGTTTTAAWAATTATGATATTTAAATTGTCATGCTTCAGGTATAAGGGAACAGAGGATGTAATTGTATAGAGTACATATTTTCTCTATAGTATTCCTGCTGAAATTGTTTTCTAATTTTCATTTTGTAGTACTCTTCTCATATGTAGTTTTTCTTGTTGAGATAGTAAAAAAATTCACTTGCGAAGTAATTGTTTTCTAGTAAGATTTGCCTTGCGAAATTTTGGAGCAGGGAACAATCATGTTAGATAGTTATGATCTTGTTTTTCATTTAATGTTTGTGTTTGATCTTAAAGTTCGCATGAAGAAATTGGATGGTAATTTATTTATAGTGTTTTTACTTATCACAACCTCTCCTCATTCTGGTGCAGAGTGTTAATCAGTTACTCTATTTCTTCAAATGCATTGTCAGTGCCCTCAGTTACAGAAGAACTGTGTCTGATTCAGCTATGATAGAAGAAATTCCCGGCACTGCTGATAATGGTGGTGATAGCTGCATTGTTAGTAATGCTCTAAACTTAGAACCTGTGACTGCAGCATTTTGTACGAGTAATGGTAAACGCAGTCCCYCCGAAGGTTTTGCTTCCATTTCGGATGCCYTTGATGATATTCAGCAAGGGAAGGTTGTTTGTCTAGATTTCTTCTCCACTTATCTCCTCTAAATCTTTTTGGGGTTAAAATGGTGGGGAGGACTGTCTTCAATTCACTATGTGACGTAATAATTTTACAGTTTCAACTCTCTAGTCTCTATTAAATCGATTTCAAGTTTGTTTATTTAATGCTTTGGAGTCACTGTTTGCCATAACTTTGAACAGATCTAACTCTATGATGATTTTCTGAGAATGTTTTGGTAAAAAAGATAAAGGTGGTAAGAAAAGAACAAATGGAAATGAAGTTGTTGGAACTAGGGTTTACCTGGATGTAGAATTGATAAACCAATTTTTATGAACAATTCTTCTTGATTTTTTTTATTTTTTTTATTTTTTTATTTTTATTTTTTTTATTTTATTTTTTGTGTGTGTTGTTTTAAGCTACTAACTAAAGCAACTTACAACTATTCTCTACATTTTGTACTTTGCAGATGGTAGTGATTTTAAGTGCTGAAAAGAGAGAATATAGAGGATATGTAATGGTGGCAGCTTCGCGAATAACACCTGAAGCTGTAGACTTCTTAGTGAATCAAGGAAGTGGGATCATCTATTTGACCGTGAAAGGGGGGCAGCTGGAGCGACCACAGGTCCCTTGTTCGGTAGAACATTTTTCATTTTGATCCATGTGAACTGTCAATATGCATGAAATTAGTTCTTCCTGGRGCTATATGTTTGATATGCTTTTATTTCTTAATTTTGTTCTTACAGAATGTGGAACGTTTCTCAACTGCTCATGTCTCAGCTACTGATACAGCAACCGCTATCCAGGCTTTAGCGTCCAAAGAGTCCAAATTTGAGGACTTTTATTGTTCCGGTCCTGTTTCTCTGCTCAAATATAAAGAGGGAGGAGTCTTGGAAAGAGCTGGGCATGCAGAAGCTGCGGTAGATCTTGCTTTGCTTGCTGGGCTWGAACCCATGGGGGCCTTATGTGAGCTTGCTTGTGATGGTGGCTCAAGAGCAAGGCTCACCGAGCTTTGTGAATTTGCTAACAAGGAGAGCTTGAAGATCGTATCCATTACTGACCTATTATGGTAAGTTTTAAATTATGCATGATGACTCACCCTCATAGCACAGGAACCCCTCATAAAAATCTTATTATGATACCTTTGGTGTTGTTATGCCTAAAGGTTGTAAGTTTGACCATAGAAGGGATTCAATGAATTGAATGTTCTGAAATTGGGACATTTGACYCTTACCTACCTAAATGGAAAAGTTGGGTGGTTCAATAAATTTTAATTCAAAGTGATGCATCTAATTTGCAATGGCAAAKTATGTGCATTTGTAGTATAGTCGTAGTTTACCCTTAAGATTATAAAATAGTTGGATGACCAAATTCTTAATTTTTTGTTAACATTTCGCAGGCATAGAAGGATGAATGATAAATTGATTGAGCTTACTGCTAGCGTAAATATTCCAACTATGTGGGGGACATTTACAGCCCATTGTTACCAGTCGATCATGGATAGCATTGAGCATATTGCAATGGTGAAGGTACATTATTTTAGTTTATTACAGCTTTATTTTCTCCCTCCTTGTTGTAGTCCTTTTATTCACAATCTAACCGCTTCAATGTATATTTGCAACAGGGCATAATAGGAGACGGGCAAGATGTCCTTGTCAGGGTACATTCAGAGTGTCTAACAGGGGACATATTTGGCTCAGCCAGATGCGATTGTGGTAATCAACTTGCACTTGCTATGCAGCTAATTGATAAAGCTGAGAGGGGTGTATTGGTCTACAATCGTGGGCATGAAGGAAGGGGAATCGGCTTGGGAAACAAACTCCGTGCTTATGTTTTGCAGGATGCTGGACTGGACACTGTTGATGCTAATGTAGAACTTGGATTGCCTGTGGACTCACGAGAGTATCATATTAGTGCACAGGTATTAAGAAAGATTATGTGCTTGATTAACATGYGATAGGTATAAATATATATAAATTATTCAYCACTTTTAAGGCTTCAGTGCATTGCTCCTGTACTCTCTTATTCTCCTTGTGAGAAAATATTCATTAAATTGTGCTTTTGAATTTAAAACAACATAAATTCAAGTCTTCCATGCTTCAATTTTCCATTAAAACCTTATTCTGAGGATTTGCTACTTGGTTGGTTCTTCTATTAATACAGGGAAATTCACCTGGCAAAAGTTGGTTGTAGGCTAGAAAATTTTCAGTAAGGACCATTCTTTGGTATGCTGATTGTGTTTTGTAAGCTTGCAGATACTTAGGCATCTTGGAGTTCGATCATTGAAGCTGTTGACAAACAATCCTGTGAAATGTGTAGAACTCAGCAGCTATGGGCTTGCTGTTACTGACAGAATACCCATTGTCACTACCGTTACGAAGGAAAATGAGAGATATCTGGAAACAAAACGTACGAGGATGGACCATTTGTTTGGTGTTGACTCTGATAGTTTTTAAATTTACCGGTGGTAGTGGTATGTCATTCCTGATTTGTCACCCCCTCCCCCATTCTTCAAGTTCTATTGTGGTGTTTTTTTTTTGTGCTAAGAGAGCCACAAGGGCGGGGATGAGAATCGATTCCAGGATCTCCTGGAATCGGGAGGAAAGCTTTAACCACTTGAGRTATCCCTCACTCTCATTGTGGTGTTTTTTAAATCATGCTTTTGCTGCTTAATTTCTTTCTTTATGAAATTTATAAACTAGCCTATAACAGCTTTCTGGTATCTGTGTATCTCTATATGTTTAAGCCAAAAAGTAARAAGTCACAGTCACGTCAATGTTCACAAAAATGTATATCATAGCTTTCCGCCTTTCCCCACTCCTATCTGCAAATGCAGCKCAGTTATCAGTATGTTTGGGTTGATACATTGGCTTATGAATTTTTCTTCTAGTACCAAAGATGTGTTTGGATTGCAGTAAACGATCACACGTCTAGGTTTACCGTGGTACCTTCAAGGTGAGGAGAAATGGAGGGTAGGAGGGGGAGAGAAGGAAATTGAACTATTTGGTTGATAAATGAGCTTTCCCATTGTATCATGCAATATTTTCAGCATACTGGTTCATGTCCTCCTTTTGTATCGTACAAGAAGTGATTTTATTTTTATTTCATTATTCAGGTTGCTGCCAAAACTGTTACTCTGGAATGCATTGGTTTTCATTCTTTGTCGTCTAAAGCAGCTTGATTCGATTATGGTGGACCTTTGATGATGTTAGCTAAAGCAACATCTCCAGAATTCCAAGAATTTTGTTATAGAATTTTGTTAATTCTATTTATATTACTCCGTACTATAGGGTTGATTTGTACGACAATTGTTTTTCCCATACTTTGTAATTAGAATAGGCAATCAGATGAATTATTCAAGTTTGAGTTTTATATTGGTTGATTTCCCTTGTGTGTAATATTCAAACCCATAATAAACTTCACGCATTATGAGGACAAGGTAGAAATGCATGCGTATGTGTGCATAGTATTTAAGATAATTAAAAAGTATAAAAAAATGTATAATTCATAAATCATTCAACATATATCAAGAGTTGTGACATAGTTATTAATTTGTTAATATTTCCTTTTATTTTGTGTTTTTAATTTATTATTTAATTTATTTTTTAAAAAAAAAACTTGGTCAAGATACTTCCTCTGTTTCTTTTTAGTGGAAATTTAAGAGTGATTGATCTCTTATGCAAATTTTAGTTGTGAGTGTGAAAGTGATAGAGAGAAAAAAGTGAACATGTGATTAGGAGAAGATAAGAAAAATGATATGCAAAAAGGAAGAGAAAATAGTTTTCACCTAATTTGATATTTCAAATTTGGCAAAAGTTTTCACTAAAAAAAACGAGGAAGTATATTCTTTTACTGTTGTTTTTAAATTTAGATGTTATTAAATGTTAGATTTTTCATTTTATTTTAATGTTTTAATTTAATTTTAAAATTTAAATTTTTGGATAAGATACTTCCTCCATTAAAAAAGCAAACAAATCCTTTTAGAAAGTATCACAATAAACGTAACAAACTTTTTTTTTTCAATTTCAGTAAGTTTAACCTATAAAATGTCTATTTTTACCCTTACTAAATATTAAAACAATTAAACTACCCTAGCGACATTATCAACTTATATCAAAAATAATTAAAACTTAAACATAATACATCTCACCAAGAATCACACTTCCCTCCCTTGACACCACCCACCACCACCACTACAACCATCGATCCCACCACCTCCAATTGAGCACCACCACCACTCTGCAACCACAATCCCACCACTCGGAATCGACCATCGCCACTACCCCACCACCTCTGGACGATCCTCAAATTACGTTCACGCCATTTCCACCAACCACCAATCGACCCCAAAAATTCAACGAAAATACCAAAAATCATTCAATTGCAAGCTTCGATACAATTCTGGGCAGATGTTGGTGGTTCACACACTTCAATTGGGTTTGAGCACTTCATTTCTGGTAGGTGTTGGTGATACAACCACTTCGATTGGACTCGCGCAAGGAAGGTCTTCGCGCTGGTTTTGATTGTATGTAGCGGCTTCGATGAGATACTGTTCGATTGACAGTAGATCGATTGGGGTTTTGGTTCGATTGTGGTTTGCGGTTCTTTTTGTGCGTGGTGGCAGCCGTTGGTGGTGGGGTGGTCGTGGTTCAGGTTCGATTGGCAATGGTGGTTCGTGGTTCTGAATCAATGGTGGTTTTGGCCTGGTGGTGGTGGTTTGTTGATTATTTAATACAATGGGTTAAACAAGCCTCTAATGTTACTTAGAAGTTTTGTCTAGAAGTCTGCAACTGAGTTTGTTGCGTTTTTATGATACGAGGAGTATTATTTATGGTTTTTTTTCAAATTTAAATATTATTAAGTTGTTACATATTTTCGTTTTTATTTACTGTTTTATATTTACGGCATATATTGAGATAAATTGCAATAAAAATGCCGTGAAAATAAAATTGTAAAACAAATAATATCATACGATATACAACAAAAGATTTGTAAAACATAAATATAAAGAAAATATCATGATTTTTATAATCAAAAGCATAACTAATTGCAACTTTGGTATAACTCATATTTACCCTTCAAACTTGAAGCTAGCAAAGATGTCAAACCTCCGTAATCTACGCTGATGCTTTGATCGAAAAATGGTGATAAATCTAAACAATAAGAATCCAATCTTCGACTTATATAAGAACCCTAACGATAAATTCTCAATCATTGATGAAAATCAAATTCCCAAAAAAATTGAAAAAACTCAAAAAAAATGGGACAAATTTCAACAACGATCAAACTCAACAAAACAAAATGAATTAAGGAAAAAGGGTCTGAATAGTTTAATTATTTTGAAAAAAATGACTATTGCCAACCTAACGGATGAAACTCAAGGAGAGAGAGAGAGAGAGCGTGAGGAATGGGAGACGCTTATATGAGATAAATTTGCAATAAAAATGCGTGAAAAATAAAATTGTTGATCCTGTATACAATGTTTGGAGATGAACAAGCTACTTTTGAGTTAATCATACTAAAACAAAGTATCCAATTCAAGATTAACCCTTTATTATTTTGTTCATAGCTAATTACATCACAAATATTTTTATAAATAAAAAAGTAAAAAAGGAGGACCGATATTTTCAAGGATTTGAACCTGACGTGAATCAACACGCAACCTTCTGATCTGGAGTCAGACGCGCTACCATTGCGCCACAGATCCTCGGAGTTGATACTTCCACTAAATAAATATATATAGCATTATAAATCAACATCAAAACCATGATATCATGAGATACCGCGAACGAAATCTTTCTACGAAGTATATCTTATTCAAGAAGAAATATATGATTACAAAACTTACATTTCTCTAATTTATTTTTACAGAACATCCATTTTTAATCAATCTTATTAGCCTCTTTGCTCTCTTTTTCTGCAACTTTGATTCGAGAAATATCCTCTCATCCATCGTATGTACACTATTTTGGCTTTGAGTTTTTCAACTTTCTTAGCATATGCTTTAATGGCATCTTCCTTTTTCACATACAGAACTGGAGCAATCATGCCAACCATTGTCCCTGTAAAACAGATCATATATATGATCATCAATTACTCATGATTTATGATGATTAAGTTTTAAAATGAAAGATTAATTAAGTAATAATACTTACCAGTGTATAAAAGGGTAATTAGATCAAAATAAGTCCCAACATAAGCTAGAAGAAACAGAGTGGAGATGACACCAAGAAAGATGTACCATTCTTTTTCACAGCTCACATAAAACATCCATCTTATGCCCTTTTCTAATACCCTTTTTGTTGATTCTCCTATTTCTTTAGCTCTTTGCTCTGTTACTTCCCAGCCTCTCATATTGGGCACATTCCTGCCAAAATCCGATACAAAATTCAATTTTTTTTTTTTTAAAAAGTGTACCAATGGATGTCAACTAGCTTAATTGATTTTAAGCCCTTTTGAAAATATGATGTGTAGTAAAAATTACATAATCGTCTCAGTTTTCTTCAAATTTAAAATAAAAAACGTGCAGTAATGGATGTCAACTAGTTTAATTGATTTGAATTCTTTTTCAAGATATGATGTGTAATGAAAAATTACATAATCGTCTCAGTTTTCTTCGCGAACCCATTTAACCAACCCTGGATCCGCCAATGATGATGTGTCAAATAAAATGAAGTAAGGAATGAAAAATTACTTGTTGAGGAGCCTAAGGAAGGAGCCATAAGAAAAGAGGAGAGCTGAAAAGGCCATGAGAGTCCAAGAAGCAAGAGGAACAAAGTTGAAGCCATAAACTTGAAGCAACGCCCATA